>VDFB02259650.1:216045-262453 GCA_007258455.2 Sequoia sempervirens | reverse complement strand
ATCAAATGGATGTGAATTCAACTTTTCTGAATGGTGAGCTAGAAGAAGAAGTATGCATTGAACAACCAGATTGATTTCAACTAAATGATAAGGAAAACATGGTTTTCTGATTGAAGAAAGCTCTATATGGACTCAAGCAAGTCCCTAGAGCCTAGTATGCTAGACTAGACAAATATTTACTGAAGATTGGATTCAATAAAGGTGTTGCTAACAACTTATTTTTCAAATTGGATCATGATAAAGAATTACCATCGTAGTTCTTTGTTGATGACATTATTTTTGGAGGAGATGACACTCTATGTATGAAGTTTGTTGATGAAATGAAGAGTGAATTTGAGATGAGTATGATTGGAGAGATGAATTTCTTTATGGGATTGCAAGTTACTTAGCTAGACAAGGGGATCTTCATATCTTAGTCCAAATATGTGAGAGAACTGTTGAAGAAGTTTGGCATGGATGACTCAAAACCTATTGGTACTCCCATGGTAATTGGATGTAAGTTGACACATAATGATGATTCTCCTAAGGAAACCAAACAAGATATAGGTCAATGATTGGTGGATTGCTTCATTTAACTCGCACTGCATCCTTCATTCATTATGAATGTTGTATGTATGGTTGTTAGATTTTAGGTCGATCCAAGAAAGTCTCATGTGACTGTTGTAAAGAGAATCTTCATATATCTGAAAGGAACAATTAATTTTGGACTTTGGTATCCTAAGGATGATGATCTTACTTTGAGTGCATATACTGATGCGGATTGGGTAGGAGATGTAGATGACATGAAGAGTACTAGTGGTGGTGCCTTCTTTCTAGGGAAGAAGTTGGTGTCTTGTTGGAGAAAAGCATAATTCCATTTCTCTATCTACCGTTGAGGTAGAGCATATTGCTACTACAAATAATTGTACTCAAGTGATGTGGATGAAACAACTACTAAAAGATATCGAGTAGCATATGATGAACCTATTGCCATATATTGTGATAACTCAAGTGAAATTAACATATCAAAAGTTTGGTGCCACACCTAAGACCAAACATATATCAATCAAGTCTCACTCTTTAAGAGAAAAAATTCAATGAGAAAGAAGTTGGATCGAGTATGTGCTTACCAAAGAACATATTGCAAACATTTTCACTAAGTCGTTGCTAAAGGATACTTTTGAGTATCTCAGAGGGATGATACGGCTGATTACCCCTCCTAATTTGAACTAAAGATGCATTTACTTGCATCAATCTATGTGCTTCATGGATATTTCCTAATCCAAATTGATGTTTCCATGGTTGCTACTCAGGGGGAGTAGTCAGATGTGCAAATATGTGGTTCAGAGCTTGTATGTGGGAAGATAATTCTTATCTTTTCCATTGATGTCAAAGGGGGAGAAGATTCATGTGAAAAAATGTTGCTTATCTACAGAAAAGAGTCTTGTGGGGAGAAGATCATGCAGAAGAAGTCAAGGAAGAAGAGCCATAATCTAAGGAGGAGTAAGTGTTGATCGAGAGTCATTGATGTTTTTCAAATCATGTGTTTCCATCAATGCCAAAGGGTTAGGGATTGTTGGATGTTGTGGTTATGTTGTTGATGTGGTTGTCATTTATGTCAACACTATTAGTATTTGGTGTGTCAGTTGTTGTATATGTCAAGGATATTGAGAAAATTGTAAAAGAAAGTGTTCTAGGTTCCCAATGGAACTATGCACGTCATGAAGGTGTTCCTGAGCCAAAATGCTGGGAAGATCGGGGCTGCTGTGGACCAAAGCGGGCTTATCGTTGAGTGGTCTTTGTTATTTTCATTAAAGTTGGTATACTCGGTAATTTTAGCGGCGAATTAATGCTTCTCTGTTGTTTCTTGGTGCTCGTGGATGTTTCTAGATCATGCTCTATCTTTGTTGCACATCTGCATTGATTGGTGTGCTCATGGTTGAATATTTTTCTTGGTATGTTCAATTTTTTGTGTTCTTGGCTGACATGGTGGTTGTGGCATGTTGCAAATCCTTGTAGATTTAATTTTGAATGTTTGGCACACTCGAGGATATTGTTTTGGGTCGCATCATGATATTAGTTGATGGTGGTTGATCCACATTGAATTTTTTTTGTAAAAAAATGGGTTGACATTGAAAATATGTCTTATATTTTTTCCAACAAGGTTGTTGATGTAATTCCATGTTGTGGATATATAAGAATGATTGTTCGAGCAAAGTTAGTGTTCATAAGAGAAAATGTATGCTAGAGAAAGAGCACATGTGTGAATAGTGTCCAAATCATTCGATTGCAGAGCAAATTGAGAAGAAGTTTGAGTGAAGTGTGAAGAAGGTTTTTTGTGCTTAACTAGAGCTATAATTAGGCGTGTGAAGAATATATTTCCTTAGTTCATACCCTATGGATCTAATCCGTATGTTTTGTGTATTGTTGGGAAGTGAGCTCTAGGAAGTGTGCCTGAATGCATGTGCATTCCCATTATTTCTCTTATACTTTTAACAGGGTATAATATTGTGGACTAACATCCACCGTGGTTTCTCCCCTAATAGGGATTCCACATAAAAAATCTTGATGTTATTTCTACTTTTGATGTGTTGTTTGTTCATGGTTTACTCTTCATTCATCAGATCTAAGATTAAGTTAAGTAAAGTTTGAAAAAGTTTAAATATTTTGTGACAACTAATTCACCCCCCCCCCCTCAGTTGTCTATCCTTGTTTTTCCAACAGGAAGAAGGTAGGGTATGGTCACATCAAGAAAAATGTGTGCAATCGATTTCTAATGAGTTCATTTTCATGCATATGAGTTGAATCATTGGTAAGTACACTTTTGAATTTATGATGTTTAAAAGTAGAAAATTTAAGATAATTCATTATTATAGTAGAATACTAAAAATTTTGATGAGTGAATTCAAAGATAAACCTATTGTAATTTGTACCAAAACTGTAGAAGAAATAGCCATAGAAATTGAAGTAAATTACTTTATTAGAGTTTAGTCTTTTATTATGTTAGAGTTAGGATAGTTAGGGTTAGTTTTCTTTTTGTAGGGTTTTGTGTTCATTTTGTTTTCTTTCTTTGTTTTGTTCTTTTCTTTTGTCTAGCTTTTGCATTAGCAAATTCTGCTTAAACCTATCTTACACATGAGATTTAATTCAAAAATTTATGAAATTGAACTACAAAAAGTGAAATAATAAAACCATACACAACAAAACATGCTTTAAAATGTACAAAAAGATATATATGTGTGTGTGTGTGTGTGTGTGTATCACATATATACAAGAGATATTGGAAATCCTTGTTTATAAAACTCAAAAAGAGTAAAAAAGAGTGATAAAATTTGCATATGGTAGTAGCCATTCAGTTGATGTGGGATGCCTCTTCCATCAGGGCTAAATACCATATATAGGCGAGTTCCCAATGAACTTCATAGTATTGGATATGGAGATCAGCAAGAAAAAGCTGAAGTGGAACCACTTCCCCATGTTCCAGGAATTGAGGAATATCATCCGTGGAGGGAATCCCAATGGTCAGATGTGCAACAAATAAATGGTATCAAGATTCTCTAGCAATTCAAGCTTCACTGTCAAGTTGGTAGCAGAGTGAACATCTTCAATAGGTAGCCCAATGTCCAAAAGTGAAGCTGCAAAGTGGGAAGCTAAATCAGAAAAGAAGTGAAAGTAGTGGTTGGACACAACATATCTTTCCCCAAGGACTAAGCATAAGTTTGGAATAGTGAAATTGGAAATCCTAATGAAGAAAACCTTTTCAAGCCTTTGTGATGTTATACTCCCTAAGAAAACATTCTATCGGCAAGAGCAACCTAAGAAAATTGGAGTATCCATGACCAAGAAGAAAATGCAAATGCATAGAGTATAATTGTAGAAACAAGATAGAAACGAGAAAAAGAAAATTGTGAAGAATTTGATAACACAAAATTTATAGAGAGCCATAAGAAATTTGTGGTACATAGTTTCCTTGAGAAAATTATTTTTTTTGTAAGCTGCAAGCAAGGTGGCAGTTGGATAATTATCTTCAGAGTTAAAGGTTAAATCAAATTAATTATTTACACATATCTAGTGGTAAATTGCTTCAAATTTGAACAGTATGAAGATTGTGAATCAAGCAAGTTGACAATTTTGAAATTAATAGTGTTCATTTCAATTCTTTTAAATAGTCGTATTAATTATGGAGGTGCTTATGTGTGCAGAATACAAAGGGAAATCAATCCAAAAAGGCAGTACATGTCATCACCCGAGTAAGTTGAAGAGATAATATGTGCAAAATAAGGTGTGCAAATTTAATGTAGAATAATGTGATCATGCTTCAGGGTAATCATTGCATTTCTAATCCATTAATGAAGAGCAACATCATCAAGTCAAAATAACTAGCAGAAATTTTAGAAGTTTCCATAAAATTTAATCGGAAGGGTGGTAACTAATGTTTCTAAATTTAGATTTAAATTTTGTGATTAAGTTGTCGATTGCTAAATTTTAATTTATGCATATATTTTAATCATATAGCGTGCTACAATTAGCTAGGATTTGGCATAAATTAGTAAAATTTAGCTAGAAACTCACTCTTATAGGGAATCATTAAATGAGTTTTTGGGAAGTAGTGAATGGATGAAGGGATTTGCATTGAATGAAAAATCAAAAAGTAACCTTCGCTACCACTATAATTCCCAACCTAATAGTGGTGCTTCATTGCTTGCAAGGTGATAAAAGAGCTATCATTGAAATATAAAGCGAAATACAGCCATTTCTATATATATAGCGATATATATCAACTCTTTTAGGCTGTCCAAACAATCTATCTATGCTATGGATTACGATCAATAAGAGGGTTTGCATGTCATTGGTGTAATCACTAAGATAACTTCGCTATGACGCCGGATTGGCAGCGCTCTGCATCCTTTGGTTGGTTTCCACGTCCACGCCCACGAACTCTATCTTTACTATGTAAGTTCCAAAAATTGGAATTTCAACGAAAGCCAATAATGCTGTTTCGTGGATTTTATTTCATGCTTAATCTTGTAAATGAAATTTATTGTTTTTCCAAAACATGTATAAGTTTTAATTTACAATTGGTGATTTAATTTCAAGTTTGGTTTAAATTTTGTTTTATTGGTTGCAACAAGTTGTGTGGTCTCACAACATGCCCCAAGACTGAAAATACTTGGGGACCCAAGGGAAAAATATAACTCTTGTGGCAAGAGCTAGAAAATTGGAAGATCATTAGAAGTAAATGAATATTTTTTTTGATAATAAAGTACTTTGTAATGTAAGTGTTTCGGGCATTAGATACCGGGTACTAGAAACATGCGAAAGGTGAAAGGTAATACAAGTTCAAATGGAAGCGCCCAACCAGGTATGAAGCAAAATGAAGAGAAGAGTCTGAAGGCGATGGAGTTTCAAGATAAATTAATGTCCTGAAAGTAAAGGGTAAAGTCAACACTGCACCAAAATCAATAGCGAAATGCTAAAATTCAAGTTTCATTCCAACATCCTGTGAATTGCATATGGCGGAGGACTTTATGACATGCTTGAAAGCATGTTACCACATAGCCAGATTTCTTGAACTAACTTTGAATAATAATTTATTTAAGCGATGCTATAAATGCTTTCTTCTTTAAAAGGGTGGGATTTCTAGCCGTATGGAATTTCCAGGGATTATCAGAGATATCACCGATTAGCGTATGGCAAAGTTATAGGTAAGATTTTACCAAGAAAAACTTGAATCAGCGGATGGAATAATTTTTAGTCTAGTTCTATTACCTCGAGATTATATATGTATGCTTCAATCAAAATGCTAGGGATCTCTCAAGATTTCATGTGTGTAAAAATGTCTATTAAGAGAGCCCATTCCCGAGAGGATTGAACCAAAGCCAAGTGGATGTGTGGTGGAGGAAAATTCACCCTTCTTCATCTCGAATAGAAGGAAGTCCCTACAGACATTATCCTTCTAATTCAAAGTAATCTATTAGAGATCTCAGTGGGTGATTAACACCATGAGTTTTAACGTATAATTTGCTATTCCATTGGACTTCGACATACAATTCCTCCCATTAATATTCACATGCCTTATTATTGTCCCTTGGTATTTCTTCATATGTATTTATCTTATCCTATCTGAGCCTTGTGTTCTATAAAAGGCTAGAGGATCCTCATTTTTTAGTTTAAGTTCAAAATTTGTGTATGTCAGAGGAGCATAATTTTTTTAAAGTTTTGTTCTTTTTTCCTATTTTGTGAACCATTCTAGCATAAAACTTTATATGCATGTAGAGATTGATTAATATCAAAGCTTATTATATAGCTACCTATCTCAATATCTTTTATAGCTAGTTTTGTTAGTTCAACCAAACAAGACTGTATGTTGCACTATTTAAGGGTACATATAGAACCTACTTGGTGTCTAGAAATGAAACTCCTTTCTTTAAAAGCTTGCATCATTTTGTATGTAGTTGTGAAGCAATCTAGTGAAGTATAAAGTGGTTTGCTCTATTTTAATTGATTCTTTGGGGCATCCATGGAGAATAACTGAGAGAAACTTTTAATTTTTAGTATTTATTTATACTTTATTTTAGAATAGATGTTTAATATTTCACAATTTTCCAAAATTTAAATGAAAGGAAGAA
Organism: Sequoia sempervirens; assembly: GCA_007258455.2. Classification (NCBI taxonomy): domain Eukaryota; kingdom Viridiplantae; phylum Streptophyta; class Pinopsida; order Cupressales; family Cupressaceae; genus Sequoia; species Sequoia sempervirens. Next base: position 255,845 of record VDFB02259650.1, on the reverse strand, counting down.
ATTTTATTGAAAATCTTTTCTTTTCCATAAAATTGTTGAATGCTTAATTCTAAATCTAATTAAGTGATAGCAAAGAATTTGTGATGTTCATGAAATGTTATGGCAAATATTTTGGTTTCATGATGCTTGAACTCATTGTTTCAATTTGGAATTTACAAAAAAAATATTCAAGAAATAACCATAGTCCCTTTGAGATTAGCAACAATATCACATCAGTACCCGAGAGCGACCCTAGTGCAACCATGACCTAGTTATCAGAGACTTGGGATTGAACAAAAGCCAATCTTTTCCCTATTAATGCAAAATTCCCCTTTAGGTTGTCTTTGTTCTATATCTTTCAATAAGGATAGGCTCTTTGCAGTCTTGTCTATGAAGAATTTATTTTCCTTTTTTGTTGCGAGTAAAATTGTCATCAATAGTTGAGAGGACCTCAATGATCATTGAGAGATACCTACCTATTCAGGTAATGAGATATTTTAGTCAACAATATAAAGTACCATAGGTGGAGGAATTTTTTTCTTGTGTAGTTTGAGAGAGATCTATATGGGGTGGGTACATAAAGTTTGATACCGCCTTCTATAGCTGGAGAGATACTCATGCGGTGGCATGGGATCTACAACCTTGGGTAGTTGATTCAGGGACCACATATGAGTTTGAAACTCGGTGGGCTAGAAAAAAGACCATTCATCTTATGATATAACATGATTAGCTAGTAGTTGTAGAAAGAAACAATAGTGAGGGTAGTGGTAGTGGCAATGGGGATGATAGCAGCAACAACAATAGTGAGGATAGTGGTGATGATGGGGAGAGTAGTGATGGTGGAGATGGGGGAGATGATGGAGATGGGAGTGGGTGAGATAGATAGGGTCACTGTGTGCAACAAAGTAGAGAGGATATATGGGAACAATTGCAAGCTCTGACTATAGAGAGATTATCTTTGATAGGAGTGAGACTAGGCTCAACAAGATCATTTATAGGTGGTCAATGAGTGAGATATGGTGAGGGTGGATGTATCTCAACTATAGGGTTAGGTGGATGGCTAATTGGAAGTAGTGATAGTGGAGAGAGATTTAGAAAGAGAAGAGGTTGCCCACTTATAAGAATTGTTGGATGGAGGGGGTAGTGGAGAAAGAGGGGGAGATGTTGGAGGATAGATGGTAGTGATCATAGTGGAGCGAGATCAACTCTGAGCAGATGTAGCCAGGCTGAGGTAGGAGTGAGATATTGCTTTCCAGTTTAGAGGTGATGGTGGGCTAGCCTATGTATTTTTAAAGGTTATCAGGTCTTCTAGGGAGGCAGAGCGATGGAAGAGACTTTATGAGGAGGTGGTTCTACCAAATCAAAGAGTGTCTAGTGTTACTATGAGTAGTAGGTCTCATACGCTAGCGAGGTCAGGGCCATCAGTGACTATGGGGCCTCCAAAACTACCATAGTGAGATCCACAACCATCACATAGTTCTCTCGATAGACCAACTCAGTCAAATGTAGGAAACATAGGGTAGCTCCTTATGTAGGTTTACTATGATTTTTTAGACTTTTCTCCTAGAGGAGTTTGACTTTTTGTACACATGAGAGAATTTGTACATGTTTTATCATGACATTGTATTATGATTTTGATATCTATGATATCATGGATTCAACCTATATGATTTATGTAGATTTTTATTTGGCATATATGTGTCTATGACATTTATTATGGTGATGTTTATGATGTTTTTATGTAGGATGATTACATTGTGTATGATTATGATTATGCATGCGATATGATGTCACATGATTTATGTTTATGGTTCTATTTGCTATGGATATTATGTTACATGGTTTAGTGATCTTATGATTATGATGTTTCTATGCATGTGATGATGGATATATGCATATAATGGATGAATGGATTAAAAAATGATTTAATGCATTTATGGATATTTTTATGTCTAATGGTTTATGTTTTAATGTATACATGAATGTATAGATGAATACATATGAATGTAATTAATTATTAGGTGAATGATGGATGGATGATAATGTAATTGATATTTTCTTATTTGTGTATATGTTGATGGATGGTTTATGTTAGTGGATATAGATTTTATTATGGTTAGGTTATGTGTTAGAGTTTCCAATAAACTCCATAAAACCAAATCACCTACAAAGCCTAGATTAGCCTTCTAAAAGGAGAAAATCAAGCATGCAAGATAAATTTGAATAAACATGTGCAAATAATATTATTGGGAATTACTGAATTACATGAAATGACTTGCTTTTATAAAGAAATATGCACAAAACCCTAAAGGTAAAACCTAATTAGGACATAAGTAAACTTAATAAAGTGTAATTAAATATTTAAATACACCAGTGCCCCCTTATGTGTAACTTATGGGAATAAGAAACATGTAAATAATGCAAGGATGGGTCCATAAAAGCATGAATGGGTCTTGACTACAAGGCCATGTTATGTACCCATGTACAAATGTAATGCAATAGAAATGGAGAATGCAATCAAGTGATGAAAGATGGAGAACTTCATAAGAGCCCCCAAGCACACCATCCATCACATAGATACATAAGGAATTTTCCCCATAAGAGGGAAATATATGATGAAAGAGTTTGGAAGCTATGTGTATCTCGATGCTAATGTCAAATTATGACTAAAACTAATCCATAAGAACAAGTACCATGAAGATTCTAGAACATTAACCATAAAATGAATGGCCCTCAAACTGAGATGTGACTCGATGAGAATATAATACGATTGAGGATCATTAATCTTAGGCTCTCAATCTGATATGTAAACTGATGCCAACCAAAATGTGTTAAGTTATGAGCAAGATGTGGCTAGAAGAAACTACAAAATCTAAATACAACTCATGTGAGTTGTCATCAAATATGAAGATGGGATCAAAGTGCATGCCATGCAACTACACTCTAATCAAATTATTATGCAAGAAGTCCCCCTGATGGAACTTTATTGAAGTTCATTTATTACAATACCCCAAGATTGTAAAAGGAGAACATGCAAAACATACAAAAATCAAAGAGAAAATGAAGACATAAAATATGCAAAAAGGAAGGATTGCATGCAAGGATTAATAGTCATAGCTTCCTCCATGAAGAAAAATTAACCTTAGATTTGTGTAGAGGATGAAATCATCTTTTCAACAATATAAAGTTTTTGAAAAATGGACACCATATGCTCAGTTTATGAATTTTTGAAAAAAAGGTAAATTTTACCATCTGACAATGCAGACATGACCCTTCTGATTTGAATTTTGAAAAATATATTTGTTGCATGCAAAAAATAATGGATACGTAGATAATATTTTGGTGTTTCCAAAAAAACCTACTAAGCATTTTTGAATCCAAAAAGTAGAACATGCAATTTGATAAAAATAAAAAATTCACTTGCAAGAAAAATAGCTAAAATTTTGACAACCATTTCTACAAGTTCTACTCACTATCTACAAAATCTATCAAATACCAAAATGGTATTTTGTGATTTTAAACAAAACTCAAAATTATTTTTCTCAAAAATACACGAAAAAAAATATATTTGCCATTTTTTTATCCAAAAGGCACCAAAAAATTGCTCAAGGTTGATCCCTTGAGGATCCTCAAAAAAAATATTTGATTGAATTTCTCTCAGATCTAAGAAGGGGCTTGTAGATTAGTGCTATGATACCATGCTAGAGTCTCCAATAAACTCCATAAAACTAAGATCACTTGCAAAACCTAGATTAGCCTTCTACATGGAGAAAATAAAACATGCAAGAGCAATTTGCATAAACATTTGCAAATAATATTATTGGTAATTAATGAATTGCATGAGATGACATGCTTTTATAAAGCAATACGCAAAACCCTAAAGGTAAAACCTAATTAGGACACAAATAAACTTAATAAAGTTTAATTAAATATTTAATTACACCAACATTATATATATTAGTGCATGATATATGTAATGTTAATTGAATGGATAATGTAGTGATATTGGATGAAAAGAAAGTTCTAGAAAGGGAATCAAAAGAACACTTGTTCAAGGAAATGTGAGATTTCTTAACCAAGGTTGTTTACAATATTAGGGGTTCCATGATAGTTTTCCCTATCTTAGTCATTATTTAGTCATGGTGAGTGTGCAAGACAAAATGACATGCACAATTGTGGGGTAGATGCATAATGTTTCATGTTCTATTTTTTGTGTCATATAAAATGTTATTTGATCTAGGTATGTGGAGGGGGTGAAGGTAAGGGTGTATGGATTAGATATGGAGGGGTTATGTTGGAAAAATGTGGTGAGTAATCCTTAAGTTTGATATAGCACAAGACATTATTCCCTAGTGGTATAAATGAACAAAGGTGATATCATAAGGAGGGAGGGAGAGAGATAAAGATAAAGAGAGGTAGAGAGAGATGAGGGAGGGAGGGAGAGGTAGCTATATTTTGGAAACTTGAGTTGTTTGTGAGTTATTTCAGTGTTGCCATTGATGTCAACCCCTTGTATGAAGAAAGTGTTGGAATTGATGAAACCTTCAAATTTTGTAAATTTGAAGTGCCCATATTGAAAAAATCGTCTTTGCACACTCAAAAGTGCACCTACAAAATCTGCCCAAGTGACCTATTTTGGAGGGTCACAATTTGGAGCCAGTTGATTTTCATGCCAAATAGATTGTTGCTCTCCATTCTCCTTACATTCATGTACTCCCCTGTCTGATTTCAGAGTCTCAAGATCAAATTTTCTATTTTTTCGAGATCAAAAGGAGATGTAGTTTGTTTAGTTTTACATTTGTATTTCTGACAGTGTTTCAAGGTGGTAAACTTTGGTCCCTAATATCTCGTGAAGAATAATGACTGAAGAAAATACTTCTTGAACACATACTAATTGTACCTATATGAGCTTATGTTTCTAGTGGAAGCCCCCCAGAAGTTGTTTTGATATTTTTTAAAAGTGGTGACTTTGAGAGCACTGATTGGTGTTAAACATGTGCAGTTTTAGAAATTCTTGAGTAAGCTACTTTGTCAATTAATATATTTCACCTCAGGATCCCTTTTGCCAATCCATTTTTTTCACTACATTCTTGGGTCAATTTTCTACATGCCTACTTAGTTTTAGGCTCCAAGGATAAGTTCTGATGGGTTATTTAATCATTTTATAATCGCGACATGGCCAAAATGGGTGTTCCAAAAAGTTTCAAATTTTGAAAATATAAGGACAACCCATTTCTTGTTTTAGTCTAAAACCTCTATATCTCTATTTTCATCAAAAACAAAGGTCATATGATGCATTATTTTATGCATTTCTAGTGTGTTAAACATGTCTCGAGGGCCAGTTTACAAAGGAGGTACCTTATTTTTGATGGATGGGAAAATTTTGAGGAAATGGGTTTTCTCTAAATAATTTATTATGGTTGCATACAAAAAATATTGGCTCTAGAGGTCGTTGTTTGTATGCAGTGAAATTTCTCCATTTGGGTTACACGTGTAATCAGAAGTCACAAATTTTTATAATGTTTCAAATGTTCATATTTAAAATATTTTTGAATATTTTAGATATTGTGCAAATGAAAAAGAGGATTTAGGGAAAATATAAAATGGATTTCAAATGTCTTGGAGGACAAGCAAGTTTAATTCTTGCTTCTGATTGGTCTAGAGGCAACTTTCACCCAATCGCCAGTTTGAAGTGGAAATAATGAAACAAATTAGAGATGCAATGTTTGCAGTGATGAATCTTTATTTGGGATGAATTAAATTAGTGATGAGTGATGGCTACTATGTCCATTTCCCATTTCTAATACATGCCACCATTTCCACTTTCAACCAGTGATGCAAAGTTTCATTGCCCATCACTAATTTTATATTGTCTTCTGTCCTCTATCAGAGATGTGTGATGATGGTTGTCAAGTAAATTTTTCGTATAGAGGATCATGTAACTAAGGGAAATTAGCCTAGGGTTAGCAAATAAAATGCATAAACATAAAAACCCAAAGTAGTAATGAAGTGCAAAGAAAAACATGAAAACACAATGAAAGATCTCACCAAATGTCTTCAATCTCCATGGCTGACCTCCATTACACCTTCTCAATTTGCTAAAAATATGATGTTTCCCTCAGATTTGTGATGAGAAAATTAATGAAAATGACAAGACCTAAACAAATGTTGAAGGATTTGAGATAACAACATGCAAATACTATGCAAATAGGCAACTAGTGAGCATGAAACTATGTCTAAATCATGTTAAAAGAGATGCTAATATGACTATGACAATATTGCAAAAGTATGAAAAGAGTGCAAGACAGCCTAATATTTCCTAGAACAAGATTGCATGAGATTATACTAGCATGAAATTGCAAGATGACATGAGATGACAAAGTGAGACCAAAATTGTCATTTTATAGAAAATGCAATTTTCGATGAATGGCCAAGATTGAAGATTGACAAATGCTCTAGAATCAATGGACAAGATTCAATTTGACAACCCACAATTAGGGTTAGGGAAACATTAGGGAAAATTCAAAATGAGTGGCCAAGATTGATTTTTGGAAAATCAAATCAAGGGTGGTCAATGCATGTGACAAGAGATAGGACTAGCACAAAAAAAGAGGTGGCTAGAAAATCAAATAATAAATGGAAATTATTTGATTTTTTAGGAAAAAGACTATTTTGAATTAAAAATAAATTGAATTCAAAAGGTGGGGACCACATGATAGTAAATAATTAATTCAAATTATTTACTAAAAGAGGAAAATGTCAAATGAGACAATTAAATAATTAAAATAATTATTTAATTAGAGAAGGTGAACAATAATTAAATAAGTCTATTTAATTATGAGAAAACTTTCAAAATTAATGACATATTAAATAATAAATAAATAAAATTTATCTGTTTAATAATCAAGAGGAATAAGGAGGACATGAATTAATTAAATAATTATTAATTATTAATTAATAGACAGAAGTGGACCAAGAACATAATTAAAATGTCTTAATTAAGCTAGGAAGAAATAGTGAAAAAATAGAGCCTGCAAGTGTAGGTCATTTCTATGTGTCTACATTTTACCCCCTCTTTGTCATAATACAACCTATCGCATTGTGGCAAAAGAAAAATTAGTCAAAAGCATGCCTTAGTGAAGGTAGAGAGTATCCATGCCCCCTTGGGAAAATTTTCAAATTTTGGGCCGATGACAGAAAAATTTGGAAAGTGTCCCGATAAGCCAATATGATGACCAAAAAGACATTGGTGCAGACAGTTTCTGATTTCAAGGAGGTTAAAGCATCTAAAAGTGTAGTCAAATTTTGTCAAAACAACCTCCAGTAATAAAAAGGGTTGACAAATGCAATATTGACTTTATAAATAGGTTGACAATGGGGTAAAAGTCAATTCATTTTCACTATTCATCTTAGCAATTTTGAGAGTGCCGAGCAAAGAGGACTATAGTAGACATGGTGATTCCAGTGACTGAGCATCACAGAGAGATCGTGCAGACCTACAGGCAGCCAGAGGGTTCAGAGCAAGCAGTATGTACCGCTAACCCACTTTGTTATTTTATCATTTTTTGGTGCAAGATTAGGGTTTTAGGTTCAACAACGAATGTCTTGCGATGCATGTGTGTGCATGTAAGCCACATTTTCATTTGCATTTGATACATTCATTGTGTCATGGTGAAAACACAAAGGAGTTTAGGATAGGGCCACTGATTATGCTGCATTCACTTGAAACCACGATGCAATCAAAAAATTGAGCCAAAATTGACAGATAGAATGTCACATTCGCAACATTGCGACACATTTGAAGTTTAGAACAACACATTTGATTCAAATGATGCATATGCCAAAATTCATGATGCAAGTTCCTTGATGTTACACAAGCATGAGCTAAAATGACGCTTTTGACAGATCAAGATGCAATTGAAGTACGTAGTGATGCAAATGCTTCTTTGTGATGCATTTGAAGTCAATGCGACACATTTGACTTTGACTTTGACTAAGGCTAACTTTGATGGGTGTCAAATTTTGAATGCTTTTGAGTTAGGTAAATGATAATGATGATTTGCTACAAAGTGGTGACGCATTGTTTGACCATGTGCAAAGATAGCTGGCATCTATTTACACACAGGAGAGTAGGCCATTGACCTATAGATTTTGGGATCATCTCAGCGAGAGGGACCAATGGCGATTGATGTGACTGGGTTTGTACTATGCTACCTATATGCCCATTATCTCAAAAAATAGGGGACTACTAACCCCTTTATATGATAGATGGAACTCAGAGACATGTTCTTTCCACTTTCCAACAAGAGAGGCCACCATTACGCTTGAGGACATCTACCGTATTCTGCGCTTGCAGATTCAAGGGGAGTGGATTGTTTATGACCCTCAGCATAGCTATCAAACCTTTACTGCCTATTACCATGACCAGGGTGTAGGACTTGGAATTGAGGGATACAAGATCCAATGGGAGTTTATGGCGGAGCATTATGGCCAGTTTGATGCACTATTGGTGACATTGATCGGTGGGGTTCTCATTCCGGACCGTCGCGGACAAGGGTTTCCCATTGGTTTGGGGGATGTTTTGGTGGGAATGAGATGAGATAGGATTGTTTATGCATGGGGGACCTGCTTGCTAGGTATGCTTTATCATCAGCTCTATGAGGTAGCCTATAGGAGGGCACAAAACATTGGATGTGGTATGACACTTCTGATGATCTAGGCCTAGGAGCATGTTGTTATCTTTCAAGTACTGATTCATAGACCATAGCTAGCCAATGTGATGCCATATGTTTATTATTATGTTAGTGCTATACAATAGACCAAGGTTGGGGAGATAGGTTGGTGGAAACACCATATCAACACGATGATGTCATTTATTTGGAGGCCTTATAGGCACTGCAGGCAGTGGTAGGGCGAGAATGAGCATCTGAGCTTATGCTGGTAGTTTTGATATTTGATTGGTATGATAATACAGAGTCAGCTAATCATCGAGATGTACCTACCTCAGAGGGTACTATGACAATTTAGTGAGTAGCAAGGTGTACCAGTAGGCATGGCTGAGTATGCCAGATCTTCTAGGGAGTCAACTTGGGGGTCACCTATTTCCATAGCATTTGTTGAGCAACAAATTGATGGGTTAGTGGCATAATAGTGGGGATGGCGTGGTGGTGTCTTGGATGTTGTGATGACAATGGAATATGATTTATGGTGGCAGACACATCGCCTAGTACCACTGACAGATCCAGATGGGACAGCGCTGATTGACAGAAGATTGGCTATACCACGTGTTCCATGAGGTGGGTGAAGAGGCAGAGGCAAAGACAGAGGTAGGGTCAGAGGGAGAGATAGAGTTGATAGAGATGATGGAGATGATGGAGGGGATGGAAGGAGATAGAGGAGAGATGACAGGAGATAGGCTAGGAGGGTGAGACAGCATGTGGCGAGAGGGGCACTAGATGCCATCCCAGAGGCAACTAAGGAGGAGGAGAGAGAGGAGGAGGAGCCTAGACAGGAGTAGGAGGGACTGGGTCATGAGGAGCATGTGGCCGAGGAGGAGGCTAGATAGGAGCAGGAGGTCAGAGAGGAGGTAGTTTGATATGCTGGAGGAGGAGGGAGTCAGAGGGGAGGATGATACAGGGGAGGATGAGGATGAGGCCATTGATGAGGCCAAGAGATTGTTGAGATGGAGCATGGTGGAGGGAGATGAGGAGGTACCATCAAGCTCGACATTGCCCCATGATGCCAAGATAGACCAGAGAGTGGCAGATTTGTAGAGGAGATTGGATGATAGTGTCGCACAGGTCATAGCACTACAGGCAGAGTTAGAGGTGACATGGGTAGAGCGAGATTAGGTAGTGATCCGTCATAAGAGGCAACGTAATGGTATACAGAGTTTGCATGACTATGTACAAGACCATCTATAGATTTGGCATGGGAGTTTGGCAGGGTTAGTGTATGGCTTAGGTAATATAGGAAGTTGTATGAGTAGGTCATGCCAACCAAGAGGAGAGATCCCACTCTGATAAGGACACATATGGGGATAGGCAGTGATAGCAGGTCAGGTAGTGGCAGTGGTAGCCATAGCAGTGCAGGGGGTTTAACATCTACCGAGTAGTCATTAGGACATAGATCTGGCCACTCCCATAGGTCTTCGCATAGCCACAAGTCCTCTCAGATTCAACCTCCTTTAGTAGACCTGTCAATCACAACATCAGTGTGGCCTTCAATTGCTCTTCCATCATTGTCACAGATACAGACCACAATGGTAGACCCTTCAGCATCATAGTCACATGTGACTATTATGATGATGGCCTCTGGTCCCTTGACTAAGCATCGATCTCCTACGTCTTCTCCTTGACGAGATGAGGAGAGTGCATCATAGCCCTTTTATTTGTTTATCTTCAAGACATTTTAGACACGTGTTATGAATTTTATATTTTGACCATTGAGCCTGTGTGCTCATATTTTTGGGATATCTCATGACTATCCTATGAAATTATTTTAATTTGAGATGATTCTATATATATGATGAAATTTTGATGTGGCCTACATGTATGTTATGTGATGTTATTTGATTTATGCATTATGATGTATGTTGATGTAATGTGATTATGATGATGTAGATATAATGACGATGTGATGCCTATGTGACATGCATTTGTTATTTCTATGATGATGATGCTATTTATATGTCATGCCATGTATGCCCTTATGATGATGATAATGTGATGATTATTTATATGTCATGATGATGCTATGCCATGGATGCAATATGTAACTTATTTGAATGGATGCAATATGTATGATTATGTTAATGCACGACTATGTGTATATGATGCCATGTGTGATGCCATGTGTATGATCTTAAAGATATGGATGATGTATGTATGGATCTAATGCAATTCCTATATGATCATGTATGCACTTATGTTTTTGTATGCCACAGGATATCAAGACAGGGTGACAAGACAAAAGGAGATGAATGTTGGTGCATAGACCAAATCCTTCAACATATTACCCTTAGGACTTTAATATCTAGTGCTCTTAATCATCATTGGGTAGATTATTGTACTAATGGCCAACAAACACCATGATATGACATAGATAGATGGTGTGCAAGGTCGTACCATCACACAAGACAAGAAGTCATAGACTAGGATGATCATGACTCATACCAAGAGCACAATTGCCCCTGTCTTTTTGTCATAACCAACCATAAGCATAAAAAAGACAAGACAAGTCATGAAACATCATTGCTCCTCTAAATCCTATTGTTAGGACATCCTTGAGGAGCTAGCAACATGACTGCCAAAGAGACAATACATGGAAATCAATCATGATACATCATTGCTTCTCTAAATCTTGTTGTCAGGACATCGCTAAGAAGCTAGTAACATGACTGCCATAAGGACAAGACAAGACCATCATCATGATACGTCATTGCTTCTCTAAATCCTATTGTTAGGACATCACTGAGAAACTAGTAACATGACGAAATATCAAAAGATAGAATGCGAATTTTTTGCCAAGTGTGTCTGAATGCTAAGTTTTAGATGTCAAGATGTCAAGTTTGATGATGTCGAGTGTCAAAAGGTGTTAGATTTTCCAAATGCCAAGGGTGCCAAATATTGTCAGGTGTCAAGGTTGTCAAATACAGGAATGACATATCTCAAAAAATGTCGATGTCAAGAGAAGCGATCCTCGAATGTCAAGAGGAGCCCTCAAAATGCCAGATGACAATGTCGATACCTAGGAAGGATGCATCCTAAGATAAATATAAATGACAAAGGTAATCCTTCAAAAAGACTCATCTAAAGAATAACCAAGAGTTAATTGTTTGACTAGTTTTTGACCGAGTTTGACTGAAGTTTTGACTGAGATTGACCGAAGTTTTGACTAAGTTTGACTACATTGCCAAAGTTGACATGTTGATTTGTATGACATGTTTATAAAATATTGCCAGAATTTGTATTTCCTATTTTGAAATAATCTATTTGACTTAAACCTTTTGACGTGTGTGTCAATACAATGTCATGAACCCTAATGGATTGACCTAGTGTGGCCTTAGGGGCTCATCGATAGATAGCCTTGCCTACATCATACACTGAGAGACCTCGTAGTTCAACACAATCAATGACTTTGTTTTGACGACAAAAGATTGAGTCATGAATTTAGTTTGAAAAACCTAAAAAGGATTGACCTAATGTCTTAGGGACTCAAAGATGAGTCTTTCCTACATAGCAAATGTGTAGAGACAATGTAGTTCAAACAAATGACCAAGACTGACTAACTAGGGGGACTTGACAAGAAATGACATTGCTTTTGTGTTTTTGAGATATGTCAATTTTTTTGTGTTTTCTTCAGGATGTTTTTTGATTTTTAAGTCTTTTTTTAGGACATTTTGTGATTTTCAGGATTTTTTTAGGACTTTTTATGATTTTTACTATTTTTTAGGACTTTTTATGATTTTTTAAGATTTTTTCAAGACTTTTTATGATATTTAAGATTTTTTTAGGACTTTTTAATGATTTTTATGATATTTTTAGGACTTTTTTGATGAATGAAGCCATGTGCAATACCTACTGCAATCACATGATGAAATTTTTCCCCTAGTTAGGTCCAGGACTAGCCAATTAGATAGATGTGGAAAGGACATATGCAAATGATGGATGGATGATATGTAGGACTTGATGTCAATCATTATTAACCATGGGAGATGGTGACAATGCTTTGTGGTAGGTGTCAAATTGGTGTTGTAGAATTGGTTGTTTATTATGACCTAAGGCAAATAGAGTGACAGTAGATGGTAGAGCAATGACCAACTATACATGGCACCTGTTTGCCAGGTTTTCACCATGGTACTTATTCAAAGTGCCCGTTTACCAAGTTTTCACTTTTGGATGAATTATTTTTCTTTACTATTTTGTCATTTTTCTTTTTTTGTATTTTTGTATTTTTAAGGTTTTTGGCCCAACTTTCTGATGCTATGCATACAATTTGTGAAGATGGAGACTATTGATAGGTTCTGCCAATTTTTCACCATCTGGAGTAGCCAACTGATATGTTCCAGAACCAAAAGAAGATATGATTACATAAGGACCTAGCCAATTAGCTTTGAACTTGCCAGGCTTTTCTCTGTCAGTTTGATTTTTAGGATACTACATGAGAACTAAATCACCAATGTTGAATCTCCTGACCATGAATTTCTTTCTATAATTGTGACAAAGCCTATTTTGATATGCTTGTAGATGGTTTAGAGAATTATGTCTTCTTTCATCAAGCATTTCCAACTTGTGTAGTTGTGACTGTCTGTATTCTTCATCATCTATCAGACCCTTTAGGGAGACTCATAAGGATGAAATTTCTACCTCAATGGGCAATATGGCTTCAACTCCAAAGACCAGGGCAAATGGAGTGGCTTATGTAGGTGTGTGGATACTGGTGCAATAAGCCCACATAGCAGGGTTGAGTTGGATGTGCCAGTCACGACCAGTGTCATTGACAGTATTTTTGAGAATTTTAAGGATAATTTTATTGGATGCCTTAGCTTGACCATTTTCTTGTGGGTAATATGGAATGGAAAAGTCATGTTGGATGTGAAATCTCTCACATAACTCACAAACATCTTGATTTTTGAATGGATGTCCATTTTCAGTGATGATGGACTATGGAATACCATACTAACAAATGATATAGTTGAGGATAAACTTAGAGATTTTTTTGTCAGTTATTTATGTAAGGGGGAAGGCTTTAATCCACTTAGTAAAATACTCAATGGTGGTGATAATGAATTTGTGGCCATTGGAGGATGTAGGGTGGATATTTCCCATGAGGTCAAGTCCCCATTATGCGAAGGGCCATGGAGATGTGATTGGTCAAAGTTCTTGTGCTAGAGCATGAATTAAATCACTATGTATCTAACATTGGCGACATGTTATGACAAACTCTAGTGTGTCTTGCTCAATGGTTGGCCAATAATACCCAAGTCTCGTTATCTTTTTGGCCAAAGTAGGACCACTCCAATGAGACCCACATATACCCTTGTGTACTTTGCGTAAGGTTGTGTGTGCTTCATTAGTGTCGAGACATCGAAGAAAGGTGTTGTCGAAGCTACATCAGTAAAGGGTGTCACTAACGATGGTGTATCAGACAACTTTCTAGATAAAGGACTTACTTTGGTTGTTGGATAGGTTAGGGGGGAGGGTTTGGGACTTGAGGTAGTCATAAATGTCTTGATACTAGGGAGAATCAGGACCAACAAGCTCACACACCATCTATGATTCTGGGATATCATATGTAGTGACCAACAACTATTCTACCAAGAATTCAAATTGTGGCACATTACTTGGGATGTCCAAAAGAGAGCCAATTGTAGCCATTGCATCTACTGCCTTATTCTATGCTCTCAGAACCTTTTCAAAAGTCAACATGTGAAAGTATGTCTAGAAGCTATCGATCATTCATTTGTAAGGCATTAATTTCCCATCCTTGGTGTCGTACTCATCATTGACTTGATTGATGATGAGCTAAGAGTCTCCATAAACATGAAGTGTTCTGATCTTCCATTTTATTGCCATTCTAAGTCCTGTCACAAGTGCCTCATATTCTGTGATATTATTTGTGCATGGGAAATTAATGCAAAAAGACTTAGGGATGTAATCTCCTTGTGGAGTGATAAAAAGAATTCCTTCCCCCGAGCCATGATTAGTATGGGACCCATCAAAGTATAGCCTCCAAGGTGACTTAGGCTCTGTGTGAAATATGGATTCATTTGGAAATTTTTCCACTAATGGATGATCGCTTTGTATAGGTGCTTCTGCCAGTTGGTCTACTATCACTTATCCTTTTATGGCTTTTCTTTCCACATATTGAATTTCATTCACTCAAGATCATGACCCATTTTTCTAGGCATCCTGTCAACACTATGCAGCCCAAAAGATATTTTAGGGGGTCAATTCTCACTACCAACTGTGTTCTATGACTCAACATATAATGTCTTATCTTTTGAGCAGCAAAGACAACTGCTAGGCAAGCACATTCAATGGAAGTATAATTTAACTCATATCTCACCAATTCTCGACTGATATAATATATGGCCCTTTCTTTTTCTTCATGGTCATTCTATGCCAATAATGCCCCCAGTGTTGAAGTTGTTGCAGAAACATATAGGATCAAAGGTTTGCCTTTGATAGGTGGCACTAAAATAGGTGGTGACAAGAGATAATATTTTATTAATTAAAAAGCTTCCTAAAATTTATTTTTCCACACAAAGGGGATTCCCTCGCGCAAAGATACTAGAATGCTTGACAATTTTCAGCCAATTGTGCTATGAAGCATTTGATGGGCTGTAACCTGCCTTGTAGAGTCCTGAGTTCACTGATCCCTTTTGGAGGAGGCATTTCTAATATTGCTTTTACTTTGGCTGGGTCGACTTCAATGCCTCTTCTAGAAATTATGTATCCCAAAAGCTTCCTAGATGTCACCCCAAAGACACATTTCTTCATATTCAAATGAACCTTGTATTCCTTCAATCTCTTGAATATTTTATCGAATACACTTAAATGGTCTTTTCTTGTTATAGATTTAGCCAAAAGGTCATCCACATAATCTTCCATTATCTTGTGCATCATGTCATGAAAGATCATTTTCATTGCTCTTTGATATGTGGCGCCTGCATTTTTAAGACCAAATGGCATGACATTCCAATAGTATGTACCCCAAGGACAAGTGAATTTTGTTTTCTGTTGATCTTTGGGGGAAATACGAATTTGATTATAACTTGAGAAACCATCCATGAGGGAAAGCATCTCATATCCTACTGTGAGGTTGACTATGATATCTATATTTGGCAATGGAAAGTCATCTTTTGGGCATGCTTTGTTTAAGTCTCAGAAATTTGTGCAGATGCAAATCACCCCATTTGGATTTGTTACTAGAACAAGGTTAGATATCCACTCAACATAATCAATAAACTATATGAACCCTGCATCCAAAAGTTTCTTCAATTCATCCTTGACTAATAGAGTGGCCTGAGGATGCATTTCATGTAGCTTCTATTTAACTGGTTTGGTAGATGGTGTAGAACCAATTCTGGATCTAGTCCTAGCATATCAGTGTATGACCATGCAAAATTGACTTTTCTATCTGCAAAGAATTTGTGGAACTCGAGATTTTCTTCATCTGTCAGGGATGCTGCAAAGAGGACCATTCTGGGATCTTCTATTGTTGATATGTTAACTTCTATGGTATCCTCTATAAGCATTGTTGATTTCTATTGGGTCATAGGAAGAAAGTCCAATCCTCCATCCTTGGGTGCCTTAGAGAGTTTTTCACCTATAGATATGTCCTTTATTTTTACTTATTTGTCATCAGAAGGTGCCTTTTGGTTTTCACCTAAAGATGTTTCAATTTTTGTTTTATTTTTCCTTTTAATTTTGCGACTAGAGGACATAGCAGTCTCCCCAAAGTAAGCAACACAATCTAGATCAATAGAAAATACGACTTTATGATCACCACTAGGTATGCCCTCATGTAATCCCATAAATTCTGCAATGGCCTCGTCATTATGAAATGTGTCCAAGACTAGTGTGCCTTATTAGTCCCAATCAATAAGTTGCAGGTAGACTAAGGAGATGCCATCGTCATTGTTGGTGAATTGTGGGGAGAATGCAAAAAGCATGCAAACTGATTCAGAGACATTGAAAATGAAGTTTTCATTGTCTAATTCCCAATTATATTCTATCCAATATTCTCCTTCACTTGACTCATTCTCATTGTCAAAATAAGGGACAAAAGTACTATCATTATGGTCTACAGGCTCAAAAGGGTCATTAAGTTCAGGTGGCTAGGCAAAGGGGTTGGGTATATGGCTGATAAGACTGGAAGATGATTCAGGTTTGGCATTGTTCCTTGAGTCAAAGAATCTATCCTAGTTTTCTCTTTGGCTTGGGATCTTTAGATTGTCAGCTGTATCAAGTTTAAAATTTTGCCTTAACTTCTATTGAGAGGTGAGTTCTTCGGGCTCAAGAAATAAGTCATCATGGCAGCAATCACTTAAGGATTGTTGGAAGCCATATTCCCACTCGTGGGAGTCAGTTTTGGTGAGGGATTCCTCAAATGTCTCGACACTTTTTGAAGCATTTACATTCTCACTCGAAGGCACACTGGTACATTGATCATCAGGTCGAGGTAGTTTGTACCCTAACCCAAGATACTTTAGTCATTTGGATGGTGCTATAGGTTCCCTTTGTCCAGTTTTGTTCCTACCAAGGCCACTCATTCCATCATATCCTTTGCCATATATCTTAATAGGTAATGGGGGTAAGTCTTCCATTTCTTTATAAAGCCACCCTATAATGTCAGCAATATCCTCTTTGTTCATATCTCCACATTTTATGAAAACTATTTTTGGTGGAATCTTAAAAATTTCCTTAGGCTCCATTCTAAAACATGGTCAACCATAGACCTTTGGAGACTTGGGTATTGTCATGATACTGTATGTCATATGTAATTTAAATTCTCCACAGCCTAGGTCCTAGATCTTGACAGTGGGCTCAACCTTAGGAAGTGAGGAAGATGATGTTGTGGCAGAAGATGTGGATGACGATGTGAATGTGGAAGGGTCAATGAATTTGGATGAGTTTGGAACCTCTCAATTAATGGGCACCTAATGTTCTGAAATACCCCTTAAGCTAGTGCAATATTGGAAATGGTCAGGGTCTCCATATATGGTGACTTATGTTCCATCGAAAGGAAACTTAAGGCATTGGTGATAAATGGATGGAACAACTTTGAGGGCGGGAATCCAAGGTCAATCGAGTAAGATATTATATGGTAATTCAAGATCCAGGACTTGGCAAGTTGTGTCTACAATGACTGGTCCAACTCTAATGGGAAGAGTGATCACACCACAAGATGAATGTTCCTCATGATCATATGCTTTTATGACTATGCTCTTTGTTGGATCTACACAAGCATAAAAAAATCTAGAGCCTTAACCAGTTTCAAGGAACATATGTTTAGTCCTACTCCACCATATACTAGGAATCGTCTAACCTTACGTTTGTGGAAAAAAGCCATAATGTGTAATGCATCATTATGATTGGTATTTCGTGATGAATAATCTTGATTGAAAGAGGTTACGTGATGGGGTGTGGTGAGATATCCGACCATGGTCTCAAATTGACTAACATCAATGTCTTGTGGGATGGATGACTCTTGTAGAGTCTTATCGAGTATAGCCTTATGCGTGAGTGAAATGCAAAGTAGCTCAAGAATAGATATTTGCACAGGGGCTTTTCCTAACTAATCAATGAGGTTAAACTAACTCTTGGGTTGAGACTACTTTGTGGATGGACCAGTTTGCGATTACTTTGTAGAAGAACCAACTATTGTAATTTTTGGTTGTCGGGGAGGAGGGCTAGATATAGTGTCTTTGCCACTTTGGGTAGTAGCATTGCATTTAGGTTCTCTTTTAATAGTTATGGTATTGACATAGTTATCATCAGTTCAGACATTGTTAACAATAGGTCCACTGGAATAATCATATGTGGCGTAGGTATAATTGGATTGATTGTTATTAGTCTTGGGACCTGATGTGGAAGCTTTATTAGAACCATGATCTTGCAGTGGGTTTTTATGAATGGTATGGTCTAAATTAGATGTAAATTGTGGCCCACCCACTTTGATTACATGATTTTTGGTAAGGTCTTGCACAATGTTCCTTATATGTCGACAAGATGATGTCTTATGTCCCTTAGCCTGATGGTAATCACAAAAGGCATTATCATCCCATCATTCTAAAGAATCTTTTTAAGGTCCTCCTTAATTGGCTCTTGATTTTGACTATTCTAACTACTTTGTTTGGTGATTGGAGGTTTCATTATTGTTGTTGGTTTGTTTTGCAGCTGAGTTCCCTTAAGAGCAAGTACTGGTCCTATCATGTTTACAACCTTGGAATCAACAACTCCATCATTGGTGACATGTTTATTTTTTACCCAATATTTATTTTTTTTAGTGGGCGGATTTGTGTTTGTGTTTTTAGGACCATACTTTAATTCCCCTTTGGCAATGACAACTTTCTCAACTTGGAATCCCCTTTCAACTAGGTCTGTAAATGTTGTACAACAATGGGCTTGCAATTTGTACTTCAGTGGGCCTACGAGTGTTTGGATGAACATGTCAACTTTTTCTCTTTTAGTTATATCAATGTGACATCGACTTGGAAGGCTTCTCCACTCTTGGAAGAATGGGGTAAAATTTTCACCAGTATCTTCTTGTGTGAGATTTCATAAACTGGTGATTGAGGTGTCCATGTTGATGTTATATGAATAATTCTTTATGAATCTATCTTTAAGTTCATCCCATGTTCTTATCCATTTCAAAGTGGTAAACCATTCAAGTGTCGGCCCTGTAAGGCTTTTAGAGAAATGTCTCATTAAGTTTCTTCATAGGCAATGTCCATGCAATTGGTTGTGAATTCTCGAATATTCTCAATAGGACTTGTTTTACCTTTGTATTTGGTGAAGTTAGGTGCCACATAGCCAGGAGGGAAAGGTGGCATGCTCAATTTGTTTTCAAAAGGATATAAATTTAGGTCATATGACATGTGTGACCTCCTATTAGATGCTCGTAATTCTTGTATTTCCTTATACATATCCATTATTTGGGATTGCATGGCATCGATTATGACGTTGTTTGTGGCATCACAAAAGGGAGTGATATTTATGCCATGAGTCCCCATTTGTTGTGAAGAGAAATTGGTGTTTTGTTGTGGGTTATGATGTTGTGACATGTATGATGTGTTTTGGTTGGAATGTTGTTTGTGTTGAAAGTTTGGATTTGGACCTTGTTGATGAGTGTGAATATGTGATGAGTATGTCGGAATGTGTCCTCCAACCATTTGAGTTGAGACCTGGGGAATATGTTGACCATGAATGTTTTGATGTCCAAATGATGTCATGTGTTGAGTATTCAGATTTCCTGATCCAAATTGTTGGAATTTCCTATGAGGAATGTTTGTGTTCTGCCCTTGGGAGGTGTTGGTGTTGAGTTGTGATGATGTGTTAATGTTTGGTTGTGGTCCTTGGATAAAGACATGTGGTTTTTTTCCTTCGGCGGGATTAAATGATGTGCCAATGAAAGGTCTTGATGAGGATGCACTCATGGCACTAGATGAAGCTCCAAATAAGGGATTTGAGTTGCTTACCCCCATTGATGAGGACACAAAAGTGGCTCCAACCGATTGTGGCGATATCATGGACATGGTTGGCATTGATTGTGTCATGGCTTATGTCATGGTTGACGTTGATTGTGACATGGATTGTGAGATGTTTGGTATTTTCCCAATAGATGTAGCATTGATTGAGTTGGGATTATTTTGATTGGCTATGTCAATGATGGTGGTATTGATGGTATTTGTGACAGTCTGTGAGGTGGCATTAGTAGAAGCATTGTTTGTAGTGTTTTGAGGTTGACTTGAGTTGGACATGTTATTGACATTGGGGTCGGGTGATGGTGTTCTCAAAGTGTTAATGTTGAACCCATGTGGAAATTTAGCTCATTGACTTAAAATTATGGCCAAATATATATCTCTATCATATAAGACCATTTTTTTTACAAAGGAGGTTGCTTCTGGATCTTGTGCTACTACCTCTAGGTGTTCCTCAAGTATTTGTCCATATTCATCCCTATGTATGAATGTTTCAAAGGGATTTTTTGATGAGGATGGCATGTTCATGAGGGTTTGGGTGTTCGTGTTGGTAAATGGGTCAACAAAAGTCCAATTTGGGTCATAAGTGTTGTTGTTGATGTTGGGATTGGAATCTTGTCCAAAGTTTGTTATTTGTCTTCTCCTTCTTTGGAGTCTAGTTTCAACCATAAAAAGTACTTGCTCAAATGAAGATGATGAGAATGACCACTAATATGCAAGGATGATGTTAAACTATGTTTTTAGATATTTTTGGATAATAAGGGATTATAATGCAATATTATGTATATTTTGGATTTTTGATAAAAGGAATGACAATGCAAGACTATGTTGTCTAAAGGAGATGACCAATGCTAAAAGATAATGAAGACTAGGATGATAATGTTGACTACGGAAGTTACCAATGCCAAGTCAAGATTCCAAATGGGGACTATGATGACAATTTTTTGGGATTTTCTAAAGACAAAATATGCAAGATGATGACTAAGATGATCTAGGGGTCAAAATGATTAGAAGAAGGTTGCCAAACCACCCTATGCTTGGTCTATGTTTCAATTTTGGAAAAATCAAAGGACTTGTTTGAAGGACTAAATGACAAGGACAAAATGGCAAGTGAGATTCCCTAACTAGACTTATGAGTTGGGAATTCCTCACAAAAGGACAATGACTAAATAAGATAATAATGACTAAGTCCAATCATAACCTACTTTTGAAAGTCGAGATTTTGTAAAGTGAGGAAAGGTTTCCTAATCCAAAATCTAAAAATGGAGTGAAGATGCAAGGACTGAAAATGAAGGTAATGATGTCCTAAGGATGACACTAGATTTTTTCCAAGAGAACCTATGGGTAATAATGCAACCTAAAATGTAAATGATGAAGAATTTTGAGCAATTCCTAATTTGGTTTTGACAAAAGTTTTCTGGAAGAAGATGTTTGATGGAAGTTTGGATAGATTGGAACTTGGTTTTTTTTCTAAGACAGGTTTTTGTTTTTGTTAGGAAAATGCATCATTTCAGGTCGCGAATGTGTCTCAGGATGGTGGTTGTGGCTCAGATTTAGCAAATGTGGTTCTACAAAAAGAAAATGTGGCTTAGATATGTGAATGCAGTTTTTTGGAAAGCAAATACAGCTTGAAAGAGGAAAATGTCGTGTTCTGCAAAGCGAATGTGGTACAACAGAGCATATGTGGTGTTCTGGAAAGAAAATGTGATGTAACAAAGCAAATGTGTCATAGAAGATGCAGTGTAGAAAGTAAAAAGGTCTAATTTTTTTGCGAATTTGGTCCAAAATCTGAAGTGTTTGATGTTGATTATTTTTTTGTAGATCTAAAAGTGATGTTTTGTTGTTGTTTGAATGTCTAAAAATACTTGGAAAGACAATATTTTGTCTTTTGAATCAAACACAATAAAGAAAAGCACAATCCTAGGTTAGGCCAGGATAGTATTTGCTAGATTCAACAAAACCGCATATTCTTAGCATGTGAATCTAGAAGCTTGGCTGCACAGGCTCCCCCTTATAGTGCACTACTTCTCAGGCCAACCAAGCTTCCAACCCCCATAAAAATCCCATGGCAGGTTGATCACCTCTACTAAGAACTATGAAGATGTGGATGCCTTCACACCGACTGGTGCTACGCTAGAAAATAGAGGGATTTTGGCTACTACACAAAGGTGTTTAGTTTGGGACCCCCGTTTGAGTGGCCATACATGGGGAACAAGATTAATCTTCATTTAGGAGGCACTCCAGCCTAAAGAGGTTACACTCAATAGGGTTTTGGGGAGTACTACTTGGTTCATATGGCACATCTGCACTCGTAATCCTAGGCTTTCCCTTAGGATTCACATTTATATACTGGTCGGGGGTAGCCTGGATTTAGCTTTGTTTCCAATTTGAGTCACCTTGGGGTGAGTACTTTTTCCCACCAAGGAAGGCCCAAATTCTAGAGTCAATAATCGTTTCTCTTACACCCAGGATTGCACAAGTGTGCAAGGGGAGATGATACTTTGATTATTGAATCAAGGTAAACAAAAGATGGATGTGTCTAGTTTTCTAATCACCTATTTTGCACAAGGTGAGAGCATAATCACCTACAACCCCAAACACAATCAAGAAAAGGACAAGCAATGTTCTTTTTAGTGCACCAATTGAAGTTTTATCTAATCTAGAAATCAACAAGCATAATGTTACAAGATAAAAGTCTTGGACAATCAAACCTACAAAACCACAAGTTAGTAGTTTACAAAAGAATATGTCTTGGACCCTCGGAAGAGTCAAAGATACATGCTAAAGCAAATCATTAGTAATCAAAAATATCCTAGACTACATATTGCAAAATAAGAAAAAAATACCAAACATAAATGAAGTGAAATCTGGAAAAATCCGAGGGAAAATTTTACTAGGAAAATGTGTCACAGTAGAGCAATTGTGTCATTCTAAGTGATAGATGCATCACGGTTCTAGATTCTTGAATCTGATAGATGAATGCAGCAGCCTGCAAGATGAATGTGCCACGACTTGGAAAATGCGACACTCTACAAAGTGTATGCATCACGATTGAGCGAATGTAGCATTCTAGACAGCGAATGCATCGCGAAAACTCAAATCCATTGTTATCTAGATCAAATGCATCATGGCAATACCTGCAGCTACAAAAACAAAAAAATCCATACGAAAAAAACAAAATATGTGCGATTTGGTGTCGGGTTCACCAATGCAATTAAGGGAAATTATCCTAGGGTTAGCAAATCAAATGCATAAACATAAAAACCCAAATTAGTAATGAAGTGCAAAGGAAAACATGAAAACACAATGAAAGATCTCACCAAATGTCTTCAATATCAATGGTTGACCTTCATTACACCTTCTCAATTTTCTGCAAATGTGATGTTGCCCTCAAATTTTTGATGAAAAAACTAATGAAAATGACAAGACCTAAGCAACTGTTGAAGGATTTGAGATAACAACATGCAAATACTATGCTAATAGGAAACTAGTGAGCATGAAACTATATCTAAATCATGTTAAAAGAGATGCTAATATGACTATGTCAATATTGCAAAAGTATGAAAAGAGTGCAAGATAGCCTAAGATTGTCTAGAAAAAGATTGCATGAGATTATACTAGCATGAAATTGCAAGATGACATGAGATGACAAAGTGAGACCAAAATTTCCATTTTATAGAAAATGCAATTTTGGACGAATGGCCAAGATTGAAGATTGGAAAATTCCCTAGAATCAATGGACAAGATTCAATTTGACAACCCACAATTAGGGTTAGTGCAACATTAGGGAAAATTCAAAATGAGTGGCCAAGATTGATTTTTAGAAAATCAAATCAAGGTTGGTCAATGCATGTGACAAGAGATAGGATTGGCATAGAAAAAGAGGTGGCTAGAAAATCAAATAATAAATGGATATTTTTGAGGAAAAAGACTATTTTGAATTAAAAATAAATTTAATTCAAAAGGTGGGGACCACATGATAGTAAATAATTAGTTCAAATTATTTACTAAAAGAGGAAAATGTCAAATGAGACAATTAAATAATAAAGTTTGGCAGGCCCACAATTGATATCAAATATTATTATTTGATAAAGTATTTCATGATGAGTAAAAATCAAAATGCAATGCACAGGTAAGTGTGGGGGTAAAATACTCGATTGAAAAGAATTAAAGGCCATCACAGTGAAAAATAAAAAACTTCCTTTGCTGGTGGATTAAAATAAAAATATTTTTTGTTGAGAAGTGAAAAGAAGAGGAAATAGGTAATTATTTTATTGCCCAATTTTTAAATTTTCAAAGCCTACCCAATAAAGCTAAAAAAACTTTATTTGCTAGGTAATGAATATTTGTATTTCATGAAGACTGCAAATGGAGTAAATAATGAATATGCAAGGTAATAGTTTTCTATAGGGGAGAAGAATATTTGATGCCCAGTGAAGTGAAGAGTGAAAATATTTCACGGAAGAATTTTTATTCTTTCATATACAAATATTTTCTACAGCAAATATAGGTGGAATGATGTGTCTTCCAAGGGAGAATATTTTTTTGTTATAGGTGAATGATGAAGCAGGAATGCAAGGGAAAGGATGGAGAGTCTTCAACAAGAAAAGGTAGTTGCAGATCAACAAACCTAAATGTGCCAAGTGTCTTCTTCAGATGAGCATTTAGGGTTTTTTATTTTTCCTTAATTGTTGTTTTTTTGCCTCATTTTCAGAGAGGTTGTTCTATGATTATTCACATAGTATATTGTAATATGAATAGAATATTTCAAAGGTTTTGTTTTAGGTCTTTTCTATTGATATCTATGTAATTTTGATTGCAATATTGGCAAGATAATACTAAATAGTGCAATTTCAAGGCCATTTTACTCTCCTATGTACTGGTTTTGCAAGTTATGATAATATAATCAAGGTTATCTTATTTGTCTCCATTAGTTTTAGATAGATGTGTGGCTCTGTTCTTGTCTACTAATTCAAAGAATTAATGAAGGTACTTGAATATGACTATAAATTTGTATTAAACTAAGTGCTAGGATTCTGATAAGAAGTAGTGGTTGTGATATTATGCTAAAATATTGTAAGGTAGCATTTCAAAGCTTCATATAATGTCAGATTGAAGATTGCTATCAAATTATGTAGGTGTTTAGGTTGACTTTGGTCCAATGAATGAAACACTGATCTAAGTGGGTTATTCGTGTTACATTATGTTGGTTAATTCAATAGATGATTATAAATTTAAATCATATTACCTATCAGTCCTAGTTTGTTTGTGTGTTGAGCTCATTTTAATGAATAGCATCTCTCATGTTTAAATGAGGCATTACTATAGAGGTCAGCCAAGCCTTTAAAGTACTGTCTTTCAAACAATCAAAGGAGAAACATCTGTTTACAGTGTATTTGGTACTTTAGCACACAAGTATCTATAAATATATTAATTGGGATTACCCTCCTTGGTTTAATAATGCTAGAAGTGTAGGAGATTTCAGTCTCTGACTAAATCTTGTTCATTACCCAAATCAAATCTCTGAGTCTGAATATGAGAGAGTGGCTACTCTCTAGGAGTCATTGCATCTGTTGATTTGGGAACCAATAGATTGACAACTCTACTAGGGAGAACTTGAGAATATTATGATAGAAGATCATCCTTCCTTAAAGAGTTAATCAGTTTGTTGATCTGTAGTTTTGGGTCTGAATGATCCAAGAACTTGCATACTTGAAGGAGATTGCTACAATGTTTCTGATGTATTCTTGAAGTCTGGTGCTCTACTGGTGGAGAGAACTCAAAAATACTTAGATATTGGAAGTTGTCTGCTGCTTGAAGATATTTTCCTATTTCAAAGAGGTGGAAACTCTACATAAATTTCTACATCATTAGAAGAGTTGGTTGCAACAGTTCCCAGGTATTTTTTTGTTATAAAATTACTGTATGAAGGTTTTCAACACATTTTTCTAGTTAATATTGTCCCTTATTCAATATTTCAAGATACTAGTAGAAAAGGGAAATGAGAAATTGGGATATTTTGAAAAGGATATTGAGAAAAAATTAGTTGTAGAAGGAATAAATTTATTTGCAAATATGTATTGTTGTCCTAGTTATCCCTCTACAAGTTGTAATATCATGCCTAGAACACATCCATGTCCTCAAAGAAAGGTGTTCACTAGTGAAAGATATGACCCTTTGGATTTCAATCAAATCCAAGGTTACCCAAATTATGTCCCAAGAAGAATTAATGAATGTTTGCAAGTTTAGAGGAGGTTTTGAAGAATCAACATCATAAAATGTACAAGTTTTTCTTGATGTAATGGAAGACTGTCAAATAGTAGAGGAAGATATTATCATGAAGTTTTTTGTAAGAAATTTAGAAGATACTGTTGAATAATAGTTTTCTAGTTTACCAATGCATTCCATAGATTCATGGCATGAGCTCAGAATGAATTTCATTGATTACTTTGAAGAAGAGTCAATAGACAATGGATGCTTAACTAAAGAAAGAAATCTGCATACCCAAGAAGTATTTGAAAAGAAATATGAAAATAAGGTTAAACCTATGTCATATATTGATGCATTGTGTGATATAGAAAGGTTTGAGGATGAATCCATCTATGATTTTTATAATAGATTCATGAAATTCCTACTTGCTATACCAGAATCATGTTGGAAAAGTATGCCTCAATCATCATAGGCTGAAACCTCCATTGGAGCCAAGTCGGTGTGACAGCTCTTATGTCTGGCTGACTAGCAGCTTTCATCTTGTTGTATTGTTTAGGTCGCTATGACCTTGGAGGAGTCTCACCGAATGGTTACACTTTCGATTCTATTGCTATGACAAGAAGCATTTGGGGTGACCTCTTACTGACCGTGGAGATCTTTGGCCAATAGGCCATTCTATCGCTTATCGTTGAGACCCTTGGCCGAAAGGCTTCGTTCAGAAAGAAGTCTGGGTGATGTGTTAAAGTCTCACCAAAAATATGTTTTGTATTGAAGTCTTCGAGATAACTAAAGGGTTCTTGCTATGATGTCCCAGCAAATAGTTAAAGTCTCGCTGATGTGAATGCACTTGGGTTCATTGAAGTAACAATGATTGTTTCATTATGATGTCTTGGCGATGTGTTTATGTCTCACCGATGTTGAAGTCTATTCTCGGTAAGACTCATGGTGACAAATGGTCTCGGTGTAACATATGTGTGTTCAATAAGAACTCTCGGCAAAGGTGTTAAGTCTTGCCGACTATTCTTTGGAGCTCGGTATAACATGTGACTTCGGTATAACCCTTGATGTCTTGGCATGAGGTCCTGGTGAAGAACGATACTCTTGCGGAATGGTAAACTCACATCTATGAGACTTTTAGACCTTGCTATGATCTCCTGGAAAAAGTGATAGGTCTCACCGACTGTTTGGTGCTTCGGTGTAACACATGAAAGCTCGATAGGATATCTTGGCGAGAGTGGTAAGTCCTACCGATAGAATGACTTTTCGATGTGACTTTGTGTATCGGTGTGGTATCACCGAAAGATGATTGTCTCACCGATATGCATATTGAAGTCGATACAAGTTGTAAGCTCGATGGAACTCTTGGCGACATTGATATGAAGCTTTTGGGCATCAGGGAGACACTATTAATGTCTCACCGAGATGCCAACAAAGCTTGAATTTCTTTTGACCATTTGACTGTCCTATGTGGAGTCTCGTGGACCAATAGGAGAAGTTGAATCTGAACAGTTGGAAGATTGTTCATTGTGACGGTTTTGTGAGGAAGCTTGATGGACATGGATCAACATGGATATACTCTATGATTGCAGATTGTGATAGGTTGGTTGAATCAATGGATTGTTGAGTGATTGTATCATTGGATGAATTCTATTCTATGCAGACTGTAACTCGAAGGTTCCTATACAAGATTGTTCATGGTTAATGTTGTTGTAAATAGACATCAGAAAGATAAGTCTGAAACTTGTATGTAATCTTTATTACTGTAATACAAAGTGACTTCTCTTGGTGTGGTGGGTTTTTCTCCCATAAGGGTTTTCCCACATACATCTGGTGTTCATGTGTGATTATCAAATACTTTGTTTTTGCTATTTACTTCACAGTGCATCTTAATTGAACTGTAATTGAAAAATTAAAAGTATATCTTCTTTCTTCTCTGAGGTTTTGGCATTAGGAGAGTTGTTTCCACACCTTGACTTCCCTTACAAGTGGTATCAGAGCCTGACCAATTGTGTTATCCTTGTGGGTACGTTGGGTTTTTTGTGTCAATTTCTGTTCAGTGGGAGTCCTGTAGAAGTTTGTTAATTTCTAATTATAGATTGAGATGGCTAGCACATCAGGAAAGATTGAAATAGAGAAGTTCAATGGAAGCAATTTTGAGTTGTGGAAACTTAAGATGGAGGATCTCTTAGTGGATCGTGATCTTTGGATTGTTGTGTTTGGAGTGAAATCTACAAGCATGAAGCAAGAAGATTGGGACCTTACAGATAGAAAGTCTAAGGGGCTGATAAGGCTCTATTTGGCAGACTCAGTTCTTCTGAATGTGCATGAGGAGAAGATCTCATCTTCTTTGTGGAATAGACTGGCATCTATTTATCAGGGGAAGTCCTTGGTGAATAAACTGTTCCTAAGGAAGAAGCTGTACTTGTTGAGAATGCAGGAAGGAGGGTCTATAGCTTATCATTTGAACACATTCAATATGTTGATTGCTCAATTAACATATGTTGGTGTAAAGACTGAAGAAGAGGATCGTTGTATGCTATTATTATGTTCTTTGCCAGACTCTTGGGATCATCTGGTGATGGCCATTGGGAGTACAACATCCAGTTTCAAGATGGAAGATGTTGTTGGTTCTTTGCTATCAGAAGAAATGAGAAGGAAATCTTCTGAGATGGCTAAGGAAGCTCTTGCTGTCAAAGGAAGATCAAAAGAGAAAGGCAAGAAGAAGGACAAGAAGTCCAAATTGAAATCAGAGGGGAGATCAAAATCTTCTAGAAAGAAGTCCAAGGTGAAGTGTTGGAACTGTGGGAAACCTGGTCATGTCTAAAAGGATTGTAAAGAGGAGAAGAAGAAGAAGAAGAAGAAGTATGCTTCTGACAATGACTCTTCTCATAGTGATGCATACACCTTCACTGCAGCCTTGGCTACATAGGCATTAGATGATGTTTGGTTGATTGATTCTAGTGCATATTTTCACATGACATCTCATAGAGATTGGTTTACAAAGTATGAAGAATACGATGGTGGAAAGGTGAACTTAGCAAGTGATTCAAATTTGGAGATTGTTGGCCATGGAAGAGTCAGAATCCAATTTCCTGATGGCAGAGTAAAGGGAATTAATGATGTAATGCACATACTAGGTCTGGCTCGAAATCTATTGTCTGTTAGTAAGCTGAATGATATTGGAGTACAAGTCACATTCTTTGGAAATGGCTGCAAGATGACTAGAGGTTCTATGGTGCTGGCTAGAGGTACTCGAATTGGTACCCTGTACAAGCTGGATGCACGTGTTGTTCAATGTAACAGTGTCTCTGGAAAGTCACTGAAAGCTATTCATGGAGATAAAGAGGGAAATATCCCTAATTATGTAAACTCTATGGAAGTAAAACTTCCAGCAGAGAAGACTATGCTCTGGCATCATAGGTTAGGCGACATAGGAGAAAAAGGTTTAAAAACCTTGAAGAACAAAAACCTGGTTGAGGGGCTTGAAGATTGTAATCTTGAATTTGAATTATGTGAGAATTGTATATATGGAAAGTAGGACTGTGTTTCTTTTTATTCCAGTTCTCATAAATCTTCTGGTTTGTTAGATTATATTCATTCAGATGTATTTGGTCTAGTGGATGTTCCTTCTTTGTCCAAGTCAAGATACTATGTGTTGTTTATTGATGATTATTCAAGAAGAGCATTTGTATATTTTCTGAAAAGTAAATCAGAAGTATTC
Organism: Sequoia sempervirens; assembly: GCA_007258455.2. NCBI lineage: Eukaryota > Viridiplantae > Streptophyta > Pinopsida > Cupressales > Cupressaceae > Sequoia > Sequoia sempervirens. The sequence continues at coordinate 225,726 of VDFB02259650.1, read as the reverse complement.
AGTTGTATTAAGGAATTTAAAAATCTTGTTGAAAATCAGTCTGGTAGAAAAATAAAATCCTTAAGGACTAATAATGGCGGTGAATTCTGTTATGATGAATTTGAAAGATACTATAAAGACCATGGGATTAAAAGACACAAGACTACACCTTATACTCCATAGCAGAATGGAGTTGTAGAAAGGTTCAATAGGATAGTGATGGAGAGAGCACGAAGTATGCTCAGTAGTGCTGGCTTGGAGGAGAAGTTCTAGGCTGAGGCTGTATCTACTACATGTTACCTAATTAATCATTCTCCAAACTCTGCTCTTGTTGAGAAAACACCCTTGGAAGCATGGTCTGGTAAGAAGCCCTCTCTTAGACATATTCGAGTCTTTGGCTGTGAGGCATATGCATATGTGCCGGATGTGAAAATATCTAAATTGGAGAACAAGGCTGTCAAATGTATTTTTATTAGCTATAGTGCTATCATAAAGGGATACGAGCTTTGGAATCCTGATACAGAGAAGGTTGTATACAATAGAAGTGTAATCTTTCATGAGCTAAAACCTTCCATCTTGGATTTTTAGTGAGAGACAAAGTCAGAAAACAATAAGGATGTAGTTGAAATTCCTCCTACACTAGAGAAAAAGGAATTCAAAATTCAAAATGTACTTGAAACTAAGGAGAGCTCAAGCAGTTCTGAGAGTTCAGAAGAAGAAGAAAAACCTCAGCCTAAGCTAGTGAGGTGGTCAACCTAAGAAAGAAAACAACCAAATAGGTATGGGTTCTCATTGATTGATTCTACTTGTGCCTATGCTTTAATTTCTAGCATTGATGAGCCTAGGATTGTAAAAGAGGCATTTAAAATGTCTGACTCAGAATCTTGGTTAGAAGCCATGGAAGAAGAGATGGAATAATTAGAAAAGAATGAAAATTGGAGTTTGGTGCCCTTGCCTAAAGGAAGAAAACCTGTGGGCTGCAAATGGGTATTTATGAAATAGATTGATCTGGATGGCAGTGTAGAAAAGTACAAGGCAAGACTGGTTGCAAAGGGTTATTTCCAGGTCGAGGGAATTGATTATGGGGAGATTTTTTCTCCTATAGAAAAGCTGACATCTATCAGATTTCTTTTGTCACTTGCAGTAGCGTATGACTTAGAGGTCGAAAAAATGGATGTGAAGACAATATTTCTTCATGGTGATCTTGAAGAAGAAATCTATATGTCCCAGCTTGAGCACTTTGTTGGAAAAGGTAAAGAAAAACTGGTTTGCAAATTAAAGAAGTCTTTGTATGGGTTAAAGCAGTCACCTAGAATGTGGTACCAGAAATTTGATACCTTTGTATTGTCTTTGGGATTTTTTTGAGATCAAAATCAGATCATTGTGTCTATTATAAAGCTGAAAGTGATCGAGTTCTTATTATTGCTCTCTATGTTGATGATATGTTGTTCATAGGCAATAGTAAGCTAATGATTTCTGATCTTAAGTCTTAGTTGTTTGCTAAGTTCGAAATGAAAGATCTTAGTGTAGCAAGGTATATTCTAGGGATGGAGATAACCAGGGATAGGAAGAATAGAAAGATTTTTCTCAGTTAGAGTAAGTATATCAGGACTGTTCTTGAGAGATTTTGTATGAAAGATTACAAGCAGCCAGTTGTTCCAGTCTTGCAGGGAATGAAGCTATTTGTTGAAGACTGTCCAAAATATCCTACTGAGATGGACGACATGACCAGTGTACCCTATGCTAGTGCAGTTGGCAGTCTCATCTATGCAATGGTCTGTACAAGGCTAGACATTGCCCAAGTAGTGGGAGTTCTTAGTCGGTTTATGGCTAATCCTGGAAGAACACATTGGGATGTTGTAAAGAGGGTTTTCAAATATTTGAAGGGCACTGCATATTTTTCTTTGTGTTACCAGGGGAACTTGGTTGAATCATAGAGGACTCTTAGTATTTGAGGCTATGTGGATTTTGATTAGGCAGGGGACATTGACAGTAGGAGATCCACTAGTGGATACTATTTCATGATGAGCGGTGGTGTAGTGAGCTGGATGAGCAAGCGGCAGGCTATAGTCGCTTTGTCCACTACAGAGGTTGAATACATGGCAACTACACATGCTTGTAAAGAAGCAGCTTGGTTGAAACATTTGTGTTCTAACATTGGTTTTGATGTAGGGAAAATAACTATTTTCTGTGACAGTCAGAGTACAATTTGTCTGGCAAAGAACCCTACTTTCCATGCCAAAATGAAACATATTGATGTGTAGTATCACTTTGTATGAGATATGGTTAAGGATGGAAAGGTCAGTTTGGAAAAATTTTATACTCTGGAGAACATTGTAGATGCATTGACGAAAGCCAGTGAGCACAGACAAGTTCAGGTGGTGTTCCAGTTCTATGGGCCTTAGTGCCCATGATTTTCAATAAGTTATGTTGTGCTATAGGGGTTCCTTTGTGATCTTCGTCAAGTGGGAGATTGTTGCAAAAGTATGCCTCAATCATCACAGGCTGAAACCTCCATTGGAGCCAAGTCGGTGTGACAACTCTTATGTCTAGCTAACTAGCAACTTTAATCTTGTTGTATTGTTCAAGTCACTGTGACCTTGGAGGATTCTCACCGAATGGTTACAATTTGGAGTCTATCGCTGTGACAAGAAGCATTCGGGGTGACCTCTTACTAACTGTGGAGATCTTTGGCCGATAGGCCATTCTATCACTTATCATTGAGACCCTTGGCTGAAAGGCTTCATTCGAGAAGAAGTCTAGGTGGTGTGTTAAAGTCTCACTGACAGTATGTTTTGTATTGTAGTCTTCGGGATAACTAAAGGGTTCTTGCTATGATGTCCCAGTGAATAGTTAAAGTCTCATTGACGGGAATGCACTTGGGTTCATCAGAGTAACAATGATTGTTTCATTATGATGTCTCGGCGATGTGTTTATGTCTCACCGATGTTGAAGTCTATTCTCGGTAAGACTCATGGCGACAAATGGTCTCGTTGTAACATATGTGTGTTTGATAAGAACTCTTGGTGAAGGTGTTAAGTCTTGCCGACTATTTTTTGGAGCTCGATATAACATGTGACTTTGGTATAACCCTTGATGTCTCAACGTGAGGTCCTGGTGAAGAATGATACTCTTGCCGAATGGTAAACTCACATCTATGAGACTTTTAGACGTCGCTATGATCTCCTGGCAAAAGTGATAGGTCTCACCGACTATTTTGGTGCTTCAGTGTAACACATGAAAGCTCGATAAGATGTCTTGGTGAGAGTGGTAATTCATGCCGACATAATGAGTTTTTGATGTGACTTTTTGTATTGGTATGTGGTCTCACCGAAAGACGATTGTCTCACTAATATGCATGTTGAAGTCGATACAAGTTGTAAGCTCGATGGAACTCTTGGCGACATCGATATGAAGCTTTTGGGCATCGGGGAGACACTATTAGTGTCTCACCAAGATGATAACAAAGCTTGAATTTATTTTGACCGTTTGACAGTCCTATGTGGAGTCTCGTGGACCAATAGGAGAAGCCAAATCTGAACTGTTGGAAGATTGTTCGTTGTGATGGTTCTGTGAGGAAGCTCGATGGACATAGAACAACATGGATATACTCTGTGATTGCAAATTGTGATCAGTTGGTTGAATCGATGAATTGTTGAGTAATTGTATCAGTGGATGAATTCTATTATGTGTAGACTGTAACTCGAAAGTTCCTATACAAGATTGTTCATGGTTAATTTTGTTGTAAACAGACATCAGAAAGATAAGTCTGAAACTTGTATGTAATCTTTATTACTGTAATACAAAGTGACTTCTCTTGGTGTGTGGGTTTTTCTCCCATAAGGGTTTTCCCACGTATATATCATGTTCATGTGTGATTGTCAAATACTCTGTTTCTGCTATTTACTTCATAGTGCATCTTAATTGAATTGTAATTGAAAAATTAAAAGTATATCTACTTTCTTCTCTAAGGTTTTGGCGTTAGGAGAGTTGTTTCCTCACCTTGAATTTCCTTACAAATCAGAGAAACCTGGTGAGTTATTTTGCATTGATTTGTTCTGTGAGAATTGTGAGTCAAGTCTGAGTACTATGCCAACTCATTTGAGGCCCCCTAATCTTAAATGTTTATATCAATGGTTTTTAGTAATTGAGGAAATGATGGATAAATATGAAAGTAATCTCCTAACTCAATTATGTATGGTACTTTTATAAGACTCAGTCCAAATGATGTAGATGGTATAGTAGAAGACAAGAATTATGCATTGTTTGGTGATGAGGAAGTTGTTTTTGAAAAACCTACAAAAGAAATAAACTCAGATGAAGATTGCAAACATAATGGTCATGAAGAGATAGATGAAACATCTGAAGTTTCTTCTATTTGCTCTAAAAATACAGAAATAGAGAGCCAATTTTCTATATCAAAAGAGGGTTGCAATAATGCGGATGATAATGAAAGTATTTTCTCATCTATGGACTTTGAATATACAGTTGAAGATTATGCTGATTCTGAAGTTTCATGTCTTCATGAGGAGAACAATGGTGTTGCAAATGAAAGTTTGCAACCAATTAAAAATCATTCTTGTATGGGTGATCACGATGATTTCAATTCTATTTGTAGCCCTAGCGACTATGATTCCTCTCATGAGGAAAAGGTAGAATTAATCTCTTCAAATGGAAAGTGTTCAACAAGGAAAATGAGGACAATACTTTTGAAGGCTCACAAGAACAAGATGATGGATATGAATTGAATATCTTGTTTGAAGAAGACGTGTGATAAACAATGCAATGCTACAATTGGTCATGCCAATTCTACAGGTGAGTGTAGCATTGATGAAAGCTTTCATGATGATGAGACAAAGGAGCCTGTGGATTTGAAGAGTAATTTTGAGAATTTCAGCATATCAGATGAAAGTGATAGAGTATGCAATGATTTTTAGTTAGTGAAATCATGTGTGAGAAGTTGTAGTGAAGAAGTAAATAATGATTTATAGTTTGACAGTGAAGAAGGTAGCTCTACTGATTGTGGTAGCAATGTAAACATAGAAGGAGATATGGATACAAGAGGTTCATTGAATGAATCATCTAAAGTAGTTGATTATGAAAGGCATGCATATGTTGGTCATAATGAACAAGAAACTTCTCTTTTGTTTGATGCTTTACCTTCTTCTATTCATGTTGCTACCTTTGAAGTTATCCCTAAATGTTTGCATGTGGATAGCATTGATATAGTTGTACATGAAAGTGAAAATGTAGAGACAAATGTTAGTACAATTAATGACATTTTATATGATGAGTTTGCATTTGAAGAACGTTATTGTGTCAATCACATGGATGCATATGCAGATCTCTTTTCTGGATCAGCAAGTCATAGCTTTCCTCATGAGCAGTATGCTTCAGATTGTCATGTTGAGGCAGCAAGAGGTGATGTTGATACTTCTTGCATTGATGAATCTGTTTTGAACACTTATTATGATGAATTTGTTACAAACAAATATTTTGAGTTATCTGAGCCTATTCTTGAAACTTTCATGTGTGAAAACATTACTAATGCTGATAGTCTTGTTTATGAGCTTGAAGTGGGAAATATAGTTTGGGATGTTGATGCATTGTTTGAATGATATGATTTGAATGTGGATGAAGGTATTATGAGTTTTGGTGAATCTTATTTTCAGAACATTGAGGCATGCAATAATCTTACTAAGCTTTATTTTTGGGATGATGATACACTTGACCATGATGCAAATCAGTTAAAAGAATTTCAAATGTGTGAGAACTTTTTGCTTGACACACAGAAAGATTGCACACTATTTCTTAAGGATGATGTCTTCTCTGAGCCTGATCATTGTGAGGGAATTAGTGAATGTGATGAGACTGTGTCTTCACATATTCTTGATCATCATCCTCATGTTATGTCATTTGGGTATGTGCAGGATCATGATAGGCCAAAAAGTGGTGATATCTAAGTGATATGATGGCCCATGTGGTTGACGACTTTTTTTTACCCAAAATTGATGAAAAGGAAAGGGTTTTTAAAGGAAATTCTCATCTTTCCACCAATATAGATTTTGCTTTACTTTGAATTTAATAAATAATTATTATTCATTTTCTATTTGAATTACTACTAAAGTCTTGATTGATAGGCTGATTGAAAAACATCTATAGCTTTCAAACAGTATCACTTTTTTCAATCCAAAACATGCATCACATTCTATGATTTGCATACTATACGATTAAAAAAGAAAATTGAATTTCATGAATTTTGGACCAAGTTATGGTCGACATGCAAGTTTTTATATTTTTTAAAAGTTGTAATTGAAAAAATCATAATTAATTATTTACCTTAAAAATAGAAAAAAATATGCATCACATCGACATGAATCACTTATATCTAAAATCTTATAAAAAAATATTATAATTTTATTGTGGTTAGGGTGGTCAGACAAACACCTACTTCTTATTTTTTCCTTGAAATTTAAGTATTACTACATTGAAATTTTAAATTTTTACCAAATAGATTTTAAAATAAATAAATAAACCTAGTAGTTTAGAAACTACATTCAATTTTCTATAGATTCTACTCTTACATATTTTTAGAATAATATAGATAACTTATTCAAAATTTTATGTCAAGTTGCCTAACTCTGATTTTTTTGAATTTTTTGCCACTTAAGGGCCTATTTTTTCCATGATGATCCTACACATACCCATTTTCCACAAGATATGAAAATAAAATGAATGGTAGTGATATGATCTATGTCATTTTGTTGCCATGTGATAGTAGAGCTAAACAAGGAGCAAGTTCTTACTTGTTCAAAGACAACTTGACACTTGTATTTGCAAAAATGAAATCACTCATATTGATGTGGTATGATAGAGGCATATGTGGATTAAAGGGGATCAAAATTTTTAATAGATTGGTATTTGACATGGGTAAGAACTAGCTTCCGTTTTCCATTTGGTGGCCTGGGGTTTCCAAATGAGGTTAAAAAGTTGAAAAAATAAAGACTCCTTTGCCCAATGATTTTGGCACTTAGTCTACTCTCCCAAAGGATTCTGAATTCTCACTTTGTTCACTGAAGAATAGACATCCGTAGAAAGTTCAAATGATGGCATCTTCAAATTTTGCAAATTTGAAGTCCCCATATTGAAAAATTTGCCTTTGCACACTCAAAAGTGCACCTACAAAATTTGCACAAGTGACCTATTTTGGAGGGTCACAATTTAAAGCTAGTTGATTTTCATGCCAAATAGATTGTTGCTCTCCATTCTCCTTATATTCATGTACTATGTTGCCTGATTTTGTTGCTTTCTATTCTCCTTATATTCATGTACTATATTGCCTGATTTCAGAGTCTCAAGATCATATTTTCTATTTTTTTGAGATCAAAAGAAGATGCAGTTTGTTCAATTTTACATCTACATTTATGATAGTGTTTCAAGGTGGTCAACTTTGGTCCCTAATATCTTGTGAAGAATAATGACTGAAGCACACATCCCTCTTGCACACATACTTAGTGTGCCTAGATGAGCTTATGTTTCTAGTGCTAGCCCCCCAAAATTTGTTTTGATATTTTTTCAAAGTGGTGACTTTGAGAGCCTTGATTGGTGTTAAACATGTGCAGTTGCAGAAATGCCTTAGTAAGCTATTTTGTCGATTAATATCTTTCACTTCAGGATCCCTTTTGTCGATCCATTTGTTGTACTACATTCTTGGGTCAAGATTCTACTTTCCTACTCAGTTTTAGGCTCCCAAGATAAGTTATGATGGGTTATTTAATCATTTTCTGAACACGACATGGTCAAAATGGGTGTTCCGAAAAGTTTCAAATTTTGAAAATCTAAGGACAACCCATTTATTTTTTTAGTATAAATCCTCTACAGCTTCATTTTCATCAAAAATGGAGGTCATATGATGCATTATTTTAATGCATTTCTGGTGTGGCGAACACGTCCCGAGGACCAGTTTACAAAGGAGGTACCTGATTTTTGATGGCTGGGAAAAGTTTGAGGAAATGAGTTTTCTCTAAATAATTGATTATGGTTTTACACAAAAAATCTTGGCTCCAAGGGTCACCATTTGTGTGTAGTGAAATTTCTCCATTTGGGCCACAAGCATAATTAAAAGTCACAAATTTTTATAATGTTTCAAATGTTCATATTTAAAATATTTTGAATATTTTAAATATTGTGCAAATGAAAAAGGGGATTTAGGGAAAACATAAAATAAATTTCAAATATTTTGGAGGACAAGCAAGTATAATTCTTGTTTCTATTGGTCTAGAGGCAGCTTTCACAACTTTCACAGACAAAACTCATCACCAATCGCCAGTTTGAAGTGCAAATGAAGAAACAAATCAGAGATGCAATGTTTTCCAATGATGAATCTTCATTTGGGTGGATTAAATTAAAGCTTTGAGGCAGAGGATAAGTTTTTAATAATTTTTCAAAGTTCTTGAAAACAGGCATAGCGTATCACAGTTTTGAGTCAGGAATGCAAAAATAAATTAGCCATGAGTGATGACTACCGTGTCCATCTCCCATTGCTAATACATGCCACCGTTTCCAATTTCAATCAGCGATTGAGAAAGGTTTCATCGCTCGTCACTGATTTTATATTGTCTTTTGTCCTCCATCAGAGATTTGCGTGATGGTTGTTGAGTAAAGTTTTTGTATGGAGGATCAATCTGGGCATTATTTCATGAGTTTTTTTTAATGGTGAAGTAAATAAATGGTGAACTCATAGGTAAAGTCTTCTAGAGCCGATGAAAAGGGGAGTTAAAACTTTTTTGGCTAGAGAACATGATATTGGGCATCGCTATTTTAATATTTTCTTTCACAAATGGATTGGAGATGTGCGATGGTTGTTCTACTCATCTGAGGCATCACTAATTAATTTTAGTTGTTCTAAATAAATGAGAGATGTACGATGGTGTGGGGGAATGTTGAGGTGCATGCAAAGTGGAGGCACAGGTAAATGATTTTGCTCAATGAAGATTTTAGTGGCTGGGAACATAAATTTAAAGAAGCACTTAATGTGATTGTAAAGGCTTTGTTTCTATTGCTAATAATTTTCATCTTTCTCGAATGCATCATAGATGTGCCATAGTAATTGTGAGGAATAAAGTTTGGTAGGCCCACAATTGATATCAAATATTATTATTTGATAAAGTATTTCATGATGAGTAAAAATTAAAATGCAATGCACAGGTAAAGTGTGGGGGTAAAATACCTGATTGAAAAGAATTAAAGGCTATCACAGTTAAAAATCAAAAACTTCCTTTTTTGGTGGATTAAAATAAAAATTTCTTTTGCTAAGAAGTGAAAAGAAGAGGAAACGTGTAATTATTTTATTGCCCAATTTTTAATTTTTCAAAGCCTTCCTAATAAAGCTAAAAGAACTCTATTTGTTGGGTAATGAATATGTGTATTTTATGAAGACTGCATATGGAGTAAATAATGAATATGCAGGGTAAGAGTTTTCTATAGGGAAGAAGAATATTTGTTGTCCAGTGAAGTGGACAGTGAAAATATTTCACAAAATAATTTTTATTCTTTCATATTCAAATATTTTCTACATCAAATAAAGGTGGAATGATGTGTCTTCCAAGGGAGAATATTTTTTTGTTACAAGTGAATGATGAAGCAGGAATACATGGTAAAGGATGAAGAGTCTTCAGTAGGAAAAGATAGTTGCAGATCGAC
>VDFB02259650.1:120611-215945 GCA_007258455.2 Sequoia sempervirens | reverse complement strand
ATATATATATATATATATATATATCAACTCTTTAGGCTATCCAAATAACTCTATCGGGGCTATGGACACATGACTAATAGTAGAGCTATGTTTGAGGGGAATTACGAAGATAACCTTGTTATGGACGCTTGATTGGTAGCAAGGCTCTATCCTTGGTTGGCTTTGGAGGATTACTATATTATGTAGTTCAATGTCAATGAACTGATTCTTTTTACTAAGTTCTAAAAATTGGAATTAATCAGAGCACACACAGATGTTTCTGGTGGATTTTTATTTCTTTATGCCAGAATCTAGGTAAATGTAGAATTTATTGTTTTAAAATATGTATAAGTTTTAATTTACAATTGGTGATTTAATTTCAAGTTTGGTTTAAATTTTGTTTTATTGGTTGCAACAAGTTGTGTGGTCTCACAACATGCCCCAAGACTGAAAATACTTGGGGACCCAAGGGAAAAATATAACTCTTGTGGCAAGAGCTAGAAAATTGGAAGATCATTAGAAGTAAATGAATATTTTTTTTGATAATAAAGTACTTTGTAATTTAAGTGTTTCGGGCATTAGATATCGGGTACCAAAAACATGCGAAAGGTGAAAGGTAATTCAAGTTCAAATGGAAGGCTCCAATCTAGTATGAAGCAGTTTGGTATGAAGGAGTCTAGTATGATGGAGTTTCAGTATAACTAATGTCCGAGAAAGTAAGTGGGTAAAGCTGAATACCAGGTACTGGGTACTGGGTTGTAATGTGAAGTGAAATGCTAAAATCTTAAGTTTATCTAATGATCTCGGTAATTCGGTATATATGTGAGGATTTATGATATGCTTGAAAGCATGTTAATTACATGATTTTTGTACTAACTTTTGAATAATAATTTTATTTACATGAGATGCTATAAATGTTTTCTTTCTTTTAAAAGGGATTTAATGTATGGAATTTGTGATTGTAGGAGATATCGATTGTGATGCAAAGCTTAGGTATGGATGGTCAAGAAAACTTGAATCATGGATGGAATAATTTTTAGTCTAGTTCTATTACTCTGGGAGATTATAAGGCAGAAGGCTTTGAGTCCATCAAAATGCTAGGGATCTCGGTATTTCACATGCGGTGTAAAAAAATGTCTATTTTCAAGAGAGCCCATTCCCGATAGTGATTGAACCAAAGCCAAGTGATGTGTGGTGGAGAAAATTCTACCTTTTCATTCTGAATATATGGGAAGTCCCTACACATTATCCTAATTCAAAGTATCATCCTAGCGAAGATTCAAGATTAACACCTAAAGAGTTTTAACGTGTAATTGGAGTTGGCTTCCATTGACTTCGATTACAATTCTCCTATTGGTCACTATATTCCACATGCCTTGATGATATTGGTCCCTTGTATTTCTTCTCATGTATTTATCTTATCCTATCTGAGCCTTGTGTTCTATAAAAGGCTAGAGGATCCTCATTTTTTAGTTTAAGTTCAAAATTTGTGTATGTCAGAGGAGCATAATTTTTTTAAAGTTTTGTTCTTTTTTCCTATTTTGTGAACCATTCTAGCATAAAACTTTATATGCATGTAGAGATTGATTAATATCAAAGCTTATTATATAGCTACCTATCTCAATATCTTTTATAGCTAGTTTTGTTAGTTCAACCAAACAAGACTGTATGTTGCACTATTTAAGGGTACATATAGAACCTACTTGGTGTCTAGAAATGAAACTCCTTTCTTTAAAAGCTTGCATCATTTTGTATGTAGTTGTGAAGCAATCTAGTGAAGTATAAAGTGGTTTGCTCTATTTTAATTGATTCTTTGGGGCATCCATGGAGAATAACTGAGAGAAACTTTTAATTTTTAGTATTTATTTATACTTTATTTTAGAATAGATGTTTAATATTTCACAATTTTCCAAAATTTAAATGAAAGGAAGAAATTTTATTGAAAATCTTTTCTTTTCCATAAAATTGTTGAATGCTTAATTCTAAATCTAATTAAGTGATAGCAAAGAATTTGTGATGTTCATGAAATGTTATGGCAAATATTTTGGTTTCATGATGCTTGAACTCATTGTTTCAATTTGGAATTTACAAAAAAAATATTCAAGAAATAACCATAGTCCCTTTGAGATTAGCAACAATATCACATCAGTACCCGAGAGCGACCCTAGTGCAACCATGACCTAGTTATCAGAGACTTGGGATTGAACAAAAGCCAATCTTTTCCCTATTAATGCAAAATTCCCCTTTAGGTTGTCTTTGTTCTATATCTTTCAATAAGGATAGGCTCTTTGTGGTCTTGTCTATGAAGAATTTATTTTCCTTTTTTGTTGCGAGTAAAATTGTCATCAATAGTTGGGAGGACCTCAATGATCATTAAGAGATACCTACCTATTCAGGTAATGAGATAGTTTAGTCAACAATAGAAAGTACCGTAGGTGGAGGAATTTTTTTCTTGTGTAGTATGAGAGAGATCTATATGGGGTGGGTACATAGAGTTTGATACCGCCTTCTATAGTTGGAGAGATACTCATGCGGTGGCATGGGATCTACAACCTTGGGTAGTTGATTCAGGGACCACATATGAGTTTGAAACTCGGTGGGCTAGAAACAAGACCATTCATCTTATGATATAACATGACTAGCTAGTAGTTGTAGAAAGAAACAATAGTGAGGGTAGTGGTAGTGGCAATAGGGATGATAGCAACAACAACAATAGTGAGGATAGTGGTGATGATGGGGAGAGTAGTGATGGTGGAGATGGGGGAGATGATGGAGATGGGAGTGGTTGAGATATATAGGGTCACTGTGTGCAACAAAGTAGAGAGGATATATGGGAACAAGTGCAAGCTTTGACTATAGAGAGATTATCTTTGATAGGAGCGAGACTAGGCTCAACAAGATCATTTATAGGTGGTCAACGAGTGAGATATGGTGAGGGTGGATGTATCTCGACTATAGGGTTAGGTGGATGGCTAATTGGAAGTAGTGATAGTGGAGAGAGATTTAGAAAGAGAAGAGGTTGCCCACTTATAAGAATTGTTGGATGGAGGGGGTAGTGGAAAAAGAGGGGGAGATGGTGGAGGATAGATGGTAGTGATCATAGTGGAGCGAGATAAACTCTGAGCAGATGTAGCCAGGCTGAGGTAGGAGTGAGATATTGCTTTCCAGTTTGGAGGTGATGGTGGGCTAGCCTATGTATTTTTAAAGGTTATCAGGTCTTCTAGGGAGGCAGAGCGATGGAAGAGACTTTATGAGGAGGTGGTTCTACCAAATCAAAGAGTGTCTAGTGTTACTATGAATAGTAGGTCTCATATGCTAGCGAGGTCAGGGCCATTAGTGACTATGGGGCCTCCAAAACTACCATAGTGAGATCCACAACCATCACATAGTTCTCTTGATAGACCAACTCAGTCAAATGTAGGAAACATAGGGTAGCTCCTTATGTAGGTTTACTATGATTTTTTAGACTTTTCTCCTAGAGGAGTTTGACTTTTTGTACACATGAGAGAATTTGTACATGTTTTATCATGACATTGTATTATGATTTTGATATATATGATATGATGGATTTGACCTATATGATTTATGTGGATTTTGATTTGGCATATATGTGTCTATGAAATTTATTATGGTGATGTTTATGATGTTTTTATGTAGGATGATTACATTGTGTATGATTATGATTATGCATGTGATATGATGTCACATGATTTATGTTTATGGTTCTATTTGCTATGGATATTATGTTACATGGTTTAGTGATCTTATGATTATGATGTTTCTATGCATGTGATGATGGATATATGCATATAATGGATGAATGGATTAAAAATGATTTAATGCATTTATGGATATTTTTATGTCTAATGGTTTATGTTTTAATGTATACATGAATGTATAGATGAATACATATGAATGTAATTAATTATTAGGTGAATGATGGATGGATGATAATGTAATTGATATTTTCTTATTTGTGTATATGTTGATGGATGGTTTATGTTAGTGGATATAGATTTTATTATGGTTAGGTTATGTGTTAGAGTTTCCAATAAACTCCATAAAACCAATATCACCTACAAAGCCTAGATTAGCCTTCTAAAAGGAGAAAATCAAGCATGCAAGATAAATTTGAATAAACATGTGAAAATAATATTATTGGGAATTACTGAATGAGATGACTTGCTTTTATAAAGCAATATGCACAAAACCATAAACGTAAAACCTAATTAGGACATAAGTAAACTTAATAAAGTGTAATTAAATATTTAATTACACCAATGCCCCCTTATGTGTAACTTATGGGAATAAGAAACATGTAAATAATGCAAGGATGGGTCCATGAAAGCATGAATGGGTCTTGACTACAAGGCCATGTTATGTACCCATGTACAAATGTAATGCAATAGAAATGGAGAATGCAATCAAGTGATGAAAGATGGAGAACTTCATAAGAGCCCCCAAGAACACCATCCATCACATAGATACATAAGGAATTCCCCCCATAAGAGGGAAATATATGATGAAAGAATTTGGAAGCTATGTGTATCTCGATGCTGATGTCAAATTATGACTAAAACTAATCCATAAGAACAAGTACCATGAAGATTCTAGAACATTAACCATAAAATGAATGGCCCTCAAACTGAGATGTGACTCGATGAGAATATAATATGATTGAGGATCATTAATCTTAGGCTCTCAATCTGATATGTAAACTAATTATGCCAACCAAAATGTGTTAAGTTATGAGCAAGATGTGGCCAGAAGAAACTACAAAATCCAAATACAACTCATGTGAGTTGTCATCAAATATGAAGATGGTATCAAAGTGCATACCGTGCAACTACACTCTAACCAAATTATTATGCAAGAAGTCCCCCTGATGGAACTTTATTGAAGTTCATTTATTACAATACCCCAAGATTGTAAAAGGAGAACATGCAAAACATGCAAAAATCAAAGAGAAAATGAAGACATAAAATATGCAAAAAGGAAGGATTGCATGCAAGGATTAATAGTCATAGCTTCCTCCATTAAGAAAAATTAACCTTAGATCTGTGTAGAGAATGAAATCAGCTTTTCAATGATATAAAGTTTTTGAAAAATGGACACCATATGCTCAGTTTATGAATTTTTGAAAAAAAGGTAAATTTTACCATCTGACAATGCAGACATGACCCTTCTAATTTGAATTTTGAAAAATATATTTGTTGCATGCAAAAAATAATGGATACATAGATAATATTTTGGTGTTTCCAAAAAAACCTACTAATCATTTTTGAATCCAAAAGTAGAACATGCGATTTGATAAAAATAAAAAATTCACTTGCAAGAAAAATAGCTGAAATTTTGACAACCATTTCTACAAGTTCTACTCACTATCTACAAAATCTATCAAATACCAAAATGGTATTTTGTGATTTTAAACAAAAATCAAAAATTATTTTTCTCAAAAATACATGAAGAAAAATATATTTGCCATTTTTTAATCCAAAAGGCACCAAAAAATTGCTCAATGTTGATCCCTTGAGGATCCTCAAAAAAAATCTTTGATTGAATTTCTCTCAGATCTAAGAAGGGGCTTGTAGATTAGTGCTATGATACCATGCTAGAGTCTCCAATAAACTCCATAAAACTAAGATCACTTGCAAAACCTAGATTAGCCTTCTACATGGAGAAAATAAAACATGCAAGAGAAATTTGCATAAACATTTGCAAATAATATTATTGGTAATTAATGAATTACATGAGATGACCTGCTTTTATAAAGCAATATGCAAAACCCTAAAGGTAAAACCTAATTAGGACATAAGTAAACTTAATAAAGTGTAATTAAATATTTAATTACACCAACATTATATATATTAGTGCATGATATATGCAATGTTAATTGAATGGATAATGTAATGATATTGGATGAAAAGAAAGTTCTAGAAAGGGAATCAAAAGAACACTTGTTCAAGGAAATGTGAGATTTCTTAACCAATTGTTTACAATATTAGGGGTTCCATGATAGTTTTCCCTATCTTAGTCATTATTTAGTCATGGTGAGTGTGCAAGACAGAATGACATGCACAATTGTGGGGTAGATGCATAATGTTTCACATTCTATTTTTTGTGTCATATAAAATGTTATTTGGTCTAGGTATGTGGAGGGGGTGAAGGTAAGGGTGTATGGATTAGATATGGAGGGGTTATGTTGGAAAAATGTGGTGAGTAATCCTTAAGTTTGATATAGCACAAGACATTATTCCCTAGTGGTATAAATGAACAAAGGTGATATCATAAGGAGGGAGGGAGAGAGATAAAGATAAAGAGAGGTAGAGAGAGATGAGGGAGGGAGGGAGAGGTAGCTATATTTTGGAAACTTGAGTTGTTTGTGAGTTATTTCAGTGTTGCCATTGATGTCAACCCCTTGTATGAAGAAAGTGTTGGAATTGATGAAACCTTCAAATTTTGTAAATTTGAAGTGCCCATATTGAAAAATTCGTCTTTGCACACTCAAAAGTGCACCTACAAAATCTGCCCAAGTGACCTATTTTGGAGGGTCACAATTTGGAGCCAATTGATTTTCATGCCAAATAGATTGTTGCTCTCCATTCTCCTTACATTCATGTACTCCCCTGTCTGATTTCAGAGTCTCAAGATCAAATTTTCTATTTTTTCGAGATCAAAAGATGTATTTGTTTAGTTTTACATTTGTATTTCTGACAGTGTTTCAAGGTGGTAAACTTTGGTCCCTAATATCTCGTGAAGAATAATGACTGAAGAAAATACTTCTTGCACACATACTCAATGTACCTATATGAGCTTATGTTTCTAGTGGCAGCCCCCCATAAGTTGTTTTGATATTTTTTAAAAGTGGTGACTTTGAGAGCACTGATTGGTGTTAAACATGTGCAATTTTAGAAATTCCTGAGTAAGATACTTTGTCAATTAATATATTTCACCTCAGGATCCCTTTTTCCAATCCATTTTTTGCACTACATTCTTGGGTCAAATTTCTACATTCCTACTTAGTTTTAGGGTCCAAGGATAAGTTCTGATGGGTTATTTAATCATTTTCTAATTGCGACATGGCCAAAATGGGTGTTCCAAAAAGTTTCAAATTCTGAAAATATAAGGACAACCCATTTCTTGTTTTAGTCTAAAACCTATATATCTCCATTTTCATCAAAAACAGAGGTCATATGATGCATTATTTTATGCATTTCTAGTGTGTCAAACATGTCTCGAGGGCCAGTTTACAAAGGAGGTACCTTATTTTTGGATGGATGGGAAAATTTTGAGGAAATGGGTTTTCTCTAAATAATTTAGTATGGTTGCATGCAAAAAATAATGGCTCTAGAGGTTGTTGTTTGTATGCAGTGAAATTTCTCCATTTGGGTTGCACGCGTAATTAGAAGTCACAAATTTTTATAATGTTTCAAATGTTCATATTTAAAATATTTTTGAATATTTTAGATATTGTGCAAATGAAAAAGAGGATTTAGGGAAAATATAAAATGGATTTCAAATGTCTTGGAGGACAAGCAAGTTTAATTCTTGCTTCTAATTGGTCTAGAGGCAACTTTCACCCAATCCCCAGTTTGAAGTGGAAATAATGAAACAAATTAGAGATGCAATGTTTGCAGTGATGAATCTTTATTTGGGGTGAATTAAATTAGTGATGAGTGATGGCTACTGTTTCCATTTCCCATTTCTAATATATGCCACCATTTCCACTTTCAACCAGTGATGCAAGGTTTCATTGCCCATCACTAATTTTATATTGTCTTTTGTCCTCTATCAGAGATGTGTGATGATGGTTGTCAAGTAAATTTTTCATATAGAGGATCATGTAACTAAGGGAAATTAGCCTAGGGTTAGCAAATAAAATGCATAAACATAAAAACCCAAAGTAGTAATGAAGTGCAAAGAAAAACATGAAAACACAATGAAAGATCTCACCAAATGTCTTCAATCTCCATGGCTGACCTCCATTACACCTTCTCAATTTGCTACAAATATGATGTTTCCCTCAGATTTTTGATGAGAAAATTAATGACAATGACAAGACCTAAACAAATGGTGAAGGATTTGAGATAACAACATACAAATACTATGCTAATAGGCAACTAGTGAGCATGAAACTATGTCTAAATCATGTTAAAAGAGATGCTAATATGACAATGACAATATTGCAAAAGTATGAAAAGAGTGCAAGACAACCTAAGATTTCCTAGAACAAGATTGCATGAGATTATACTAGCATGAAATTGCAAGATGACATGAGATGACAAAGTGAGACCAAAATTGTCATTTTATAGAAAATGCAATTTTCGATGAATGGCCAAGATTGAAGATTGACAAATGCTCTAGAATCAATGGACAAGATTCAATTTGACAACCCACAATTAAGGTTAGGGAAACATTAGGGAAAATTCAAAATGAGTGGCCAAGATTGATTTTTGGAAAATCAAATCAAGGGTGGTCAATGCATGTGACAAGAGATAGGACTAGCACAAAAAAAGAGGTGGCTAGAAAATCAAATAATAAATGGAAATTATTTGATTTTTTAGGAAAAAGACTATTTTGAATTAAAAATAAATTTAATTCAAAAGGTGGGGACCACATGATAGTAAATAATTAATTCAAATTATTTACTAAAAGAGGAAAATGTCAAATGAGACAATTAAATAATTAAAATAATTATTTAATTAGAGAAGGTGAACAATAATTAAATAAGTCTATTTAATTATGAGAAAACTTTCAAAATTAATGACATATTAAATAATAAATAAATAAAATTTAGTTAATTGTGAGAAAAATTTAGACAATGAGTGACGTATTAAATAAATAAATAAAATTTATCTATTTAATAATCAAGAGGAATAAGGAGGACATGAATTAATTAAATAATTATTAATTATTAATTAATAGACAAAAGTGGACCAAGAACATAATTAAAATGTCTTAATTAAGCTAGGAAGAAATAGTGGAAAAATAGAGCCTGCAGGTGTAGGTCATTTCTATGTGTCTACATTTTACCCCCTCTTTGTCATAATAAAACCTATCGCATTGTGGTAAAAACAAATTAGTCAGAAGCATGCCCTAGTGAAGGTACAAAGTATCCATGCCCCCTTGGGAAAATTTTCAAATTTTGGGCCGACGACAGAAAAATTTGGAAAGTGTCCCGATAAGCCAATATGATGACCAAAAAGACATTGGCACAGACGGTTTCTGATTTTGAGGAGGTTAAAGCATCTAAAAGTGTAGTCAAATTTGGTCAAAAAACCTCCAGTAATAAAAAGGGTTGACAAATGCAATATTGACTTTATAAATAGGTTGACAATAGGGTAAAAGTCAATTCATTTTTACTATTCATCTTAGCAATTTTGAGAGTGCCGAGCAAAGAGGACTATAGCAGACATGGTGATTCCAGTGACTGAGCATCACAGAGAGATCATGCGGACCTACAAGTAGCCAGAGGGTTCAGAGCCATCAGTATGTACTGCTAACCCACTTTGTTATTTTATCATTTTTTGGTGCAAAATTAGGGTTTTAGGTTCAACAATGAATGTCTTGCGATGCATGTGTGTGCGCGTAAGCCACATTTTCATTCGTATTTGATACATTCATTGTGTCATGATGAAAATACAAAGGATTTTAGGATAGGGCCACTAATTATGTTGCATTCACTTGAAACCATGATGCAATCAAAAAATTGAGCCGAAATTGACAGATAGAATGTTGCATTCGCAACATTGCGACACATTTGAAGTTTAGAACAACACATTTGATTCAAATGATGCAAGTGCCTTGATGTGACACAAGCATGAGCTAAAATGATGCTTTTGACAAATCGAGATGCAATTGAAGTACGTAGCGATGCAAATGCTTTTTTGTGATGCATTTGAAGTCAATGCGACACATTTGACTTTGACTTTGACTAAAGCTAACTTTGATGGGTGTCAAATTTTGAATGCTTTTGAGTTAGGTAAATGATAATGATGATTTTCTATAAAGTGGTGACGCAATGTTTGACCATGTGCAAAGATAGCTGGCATCTATTTACACACGGGAGAGTAGGCCATTGACCTATAGATTTTGGGATCATCTCAGTGAGAGGGACTGATGGCGGTTGATGTGACTGGGTTTGTACTATGCTACCTATATGCCCATTATCTCAGAAAATAGGGGACTATTGACCCCTTTATATGATAGATGGAACTTAGGGACATGTTCTTTCCACTTTCCAACAAGAGAGGCCACCATTACGCTTGAGGATGTCTATCGTATTCTGCGCTTGCCAATCCAAGGGGAGTGGATTGTTTATGACCCTCAGCATAGCTATCAGACCTTTACTGCCTATTACCATGACCAGGGTGTAGGACTTGGAATTGAGGGATACAAGATCCACTGGGAGTTTATGGTGGAGCATTATGGCCGGTTTGATGCACTATTGGTGACATTGATCGGTGGGGTTCTCATTCTAGACCGTTGCGGACAAGGGTTTCCCATTGGTTCGGGGGATGTTCTGGTGGGAATGAGATGAGATAGGATTGTTTATGCATGGGGGCCCTGCTTGCTAGGTATGCTTTATCATCAGCTCTATGAGGTATCCTATAGGATGGCACAAAACATTGGATGTGGTATGACACTTCTGATGATCTGGGCCTGGGAGCATGTTGTTATATTTCAAGCATTAATTCATAGACCATAGCTAGCCAATGGGATGCCATATGTTTATTATTATGTTAGTGCTCTACAATAGACCAAGGTTGGGGAGATAGGTTGGTGGAAACACCATATCAACACGATGATGTCATTTATTTGGAGGCCTTACAGGCACTACAGGTAGTGGTAGGGCGAGGATGAGCATTTGATCTTATGCTGGTAGTTTCAATATTTGATTGGCATGACAATAAAAAGTCAGCTAATCATCGAGATGTACCTACCTCAGAGGGTACTATGACAGTTTAGTGAGTAGCAGGGTGTACCAATAGGCATGGCTGAGTATGCCAGATCTTCCAAGGAGTCAACTTGGGGGTCACCTATTTCCATAGCATTTGTTAAGCAACAAATTGATGGGTTAGTGGCATAATAGTGGGGATGGCGGGGTGGTGTCTTGGATGTTGTGATGACAATGGACTATGATTTATGGTGGCAGACACATCGCCTAGTACCACTGATAGATCCAGATGGGACAGCGTTGATTGACAAAAGATTGGTTATACCACGTGCGCCATGAGGTGGGCGAAGAGGAAGAGGAAAAGATAGAGGTAGGGTTAGAGGGAGAGATAGAGTTGATGGAGATGATGGAGATGATGGAGGGGATGGCAGGAGACAGAGGAGAGATGATAAGAGACAAGCTGGGAGGGTGAGACAGCATGTGGTGAGAGGGGCATTGGATGCCATCCCAGAGGCAACTAAGGAGGAGGAGAGAGGGGAGGAGGAGCCTAGATAGGAGTAGGAGGGACCGGGTCATGAGGAGCATGTGGCCAAGGAGGAGGTTAGATAGGAGCAAGAGGTTGGAGAGGAGGTAGTTTGATAGGAGGCTGAGATGGAGGTTGATATGCTGTAGGAGGAGGGAGTCAGAGGGGAGGATGATACAGGGGAGGATGAGGATGAGGCCATTGATGAGGCCAAGAGATTGTTGAGATGGAGCATGGTTGAGGGAGATGAGGAGGTACCATCCAACTCGACATTGCTCCATGACAGATTTGCAGAGGAGATTGGATGATAGTGTCACACAGGTCAGAGCACTACAGGCAGAGTTAGAGGTGACATGGGTAGAGCAAGATTAGGTAGTGATCCATCATAAGAGGCAGCGTAATGGTATAAAATTTTTGCATGACTATGTACAAGACCATCTACAGATTTGGCATGGGAGTTTGGCAGGGTTAGTGTATGGCTTAGGCGATACAGGAAGTTGTATGAGTAGGTCGTGCCAACCAAGAGGAGAGATCCCACTCTAATAAGGACACAGATGGGGACAGGCAGTGATAGTAGGTCAAGTAGTGGCAGTGGCAGCCATAGTAGTGTAGGGGGTTTAACATCTACCGGGTAGTCATTAGGACATAGATCTGGCCACTCCCATAGGTCTTGGCATAGCCAGAAGTCCTCTCAGAGTCAGCCTCCTTTAGTAGACCCGTCAATCACAACATCAATGCGGCCTTCAGTTGCTCTTCCATCAGTGTCACAGATACAGACCAAAGTGGTAGACCCTTCAGCATCACAGACACAAGTGACTATTATGATGATGGCCTCTGGTCCCTTGACTAAGCATCAATCTCCTATGTCTTCTCCTTGACGAGATGAGGAGAGTGCATCATAGCCCTTTTATTTGTTTATCTTCAAGACATTTTAGACACATGTGTTATGAATTTTATATTTTGACCATTGAGCCTATGTGCTCATATTTTTGGGATATCTCATGACTATCCTGTGACATTATTTAATTTGAGATGATGCTATATATATGATGAAATTTTGATGTGGCCTACATGCATGTTATGTGATGTTATTTAATTTATGCATTATGATGTATGTTGATGTAATGTGATTATGATGATGTAGATATAATGACGATGTGATGCCTATGTGACATGCATTTGTTATTTCTATGATGATGATGCTATTTATATGTCATGCCACGTATGCCCTTATGATGATGATAATGTGATGATTATTTATATGTCATGATGATGCTATGCCATGGATGAAATATGTAACTTATTTGAATGGATGCAATATGTATGATTATGTTAATGCACGACTATGTGTATATGATGCCATGTGTGATGCCACGTGTATGATATTAATGATATGGATGATGTATGTATGGATCTAATGCAATGCCTATATTATCATGTATGCACTTATGTTTTTGTATGCCATAGGATATCAAGACAAGATGACAAGACAGAAGGAGATGAATGTTGGTGCATAGACCAAATCCTTCAACATATTACCCTTAGGACTTTAATATCTAGTGCTCTTAATCATCATTGGGTAGATTATTGTACTAATGGCCAACAAACACCATGATATGACATAGATAGATGGTGTGCAAGGTCGTACCATCACACAAGACAAGTAGTCATAGACTAGGATGATCATGACTCATACCAAGAGCACAATTGCCCCTGTCTTTTTGTCATAACCAACCATAAGCATAAAAAAGACAAGACAAGTCATGAAACATCATTACTCCTCTAAATCCTATTGTCAGGACATCCTCGAGGAACTAGCAACATGACTACCAAAGAGACAATACATGGAAATCAATCATGATACATCATTGCTTCTCTAAATCTCGTTGTCAGGACATCGCTAAGAAGCTAGTAACATGGCTACCAGAAGGACAAGAAAAGACCATCATCATGATACGTCATTGCTTCTCTAAATCCTATTGTTAGGACATCACTGAGAAACTAGTAACGTGACGAAATATCAAAAGATAGAATGCGAATTGTTTTCCAAGTGTGTTTGAATGCCAAGTTTTAGATGTTAAGATGTCAAGTTTGATGATGTCGAGTGTCAAAAGGTGTCAGGATTTCCAAATGCCAGTGGTGCCAAATATTGTTAGGTATCAAGGTTTTCAAATACGGGAAGGACATATCTCAAAAAATGTTGATGTCAAGAGAAGCGATCCTTGAATGTCAAGAGAGGCCCTCAAAATGCCAGATGACAATGTCAATACCTAGGAAGGATGCATCCTAAGATACATATAAATGACAATGGTAATCCTTAAAAAAGACTCATCTAAAGAATAAACAAGAGTTAATTGTTTGACTAGTTTTGACTGAGTTTGACTAAGTTTTGACTGAGATTGACCGAAGTTTTGACTAAATTTGACTACATTGCCAAAGTTGACATGTTGATTTGTATGACATGTTTATAAAATATTGCCAGAATTTGTTTTTCCTATTTTGGAATAATCTATTTGACTTAAACCTTTTGATGTGTGTGTTAGTACAATGTCATGAACCCTAATGGACTGACCTAGTGTGGCCTCGGGGGCTCATCAATAGATGGCCTTGCCTACATCATACACTGAGAGACCTCGTAGTTCAACACAATCAATGACTTTGTCTTGATGAAAAAAGATTGATTCATTAATTTATTTTGAAAAACCTAAAAAGGACTGACCTAATGTCTTAGGGACTCAAAGATGAGTCTTTCCTACATAGCAAATGTGTAGAGACAATGTAGTTCAAACAAATGACCGACTGACTGACTAGGCGAACTTGATAAGAAATGACATTGTTTTTGTGTTTTTGAGATATGTCAATTTTTTTGTGTTTTCTTCAGGATGTTTTTTGATTTTTAAGTCTTTTTTTAGGACATTTTGTGATTTTCAAGATTTTTTTAGGACTTTTTATGATTTTTATGATTTTTTCAAGACTTTTTATGATATTTAAGATTTTTTAGGACTTTTTTATGATTTTTATGATTTTTTCAAGACTTTTTTGATGAATGAAGCCATGTGCAATACCCACTGCAATCACATGATGAAATTTTTCCCCTAGTTAGGTCCAGGACTAGCCAATTAGACAGATGTGGAAAGGACATATGCAAATGATGGATGAATGATATGTAGGACTTGATGTCAATCATTATTAACCATGGGAGACGGTGACAATGCTTTGTGGCAGGTGTCAAATTGGTGTCAGAGAATTGGTTGTTTATTATGACCTAAGGCAAATAGAGTGACAGTAGATGGTAGAGCAATGACCAACTACACATGGCACCTGTTTGCTAGGTTTTCACCATGGTACTTATTCAAAATGCCTGTTTACCAAGTTTTCACTTTTGGACGAATTATTTCTCTTTACTATTTTGTCATTTTTCTTTTTTCTTTTTTTTGTATTTTTAAGGTTTTTGGCCCAACTTTCTAATGCTATGCATACAATTTGTGAAGATGGAGACTATTGATAGGTTCTACCAATTTTTCACCATCTAGAGTAGCCAACTGATATGCTCCAGAACCAAAAGAAGATATGATTACATAAGGACCTAGCCAATTAGCTTTGAACTTGCCAGGATTTTCTCTGTCAGTTTGATTTTTAGGATACTGCATGAGAACTAAATCACCAATGTTGAATCTCCTAACCATGAATTTCTTTCTATAATTGTGACAAAGCCTATTTTGATATGCTTGTAGATAGTTTAGAGAATTATGTCTTCTTTCATCAAGCATTTCCAGCTTGTGTAGTTGTGACTGTTTGTATTCTTCATCATCTATCAAACCCTTCAGGGAGACTCATAAGGATGAAATTTCAACCTCAATGGGCAATATGGCTTCAGCTCCAAAGACCAGGGCAAATGGAGTGGCTTCTGTAGGTGTGTGGATACTGGTGCAATAAGCCCACATAGTAGGGTTGAGTTGGATGTGCCAGTCACGACTAACGTCATTGACAGTATTTTTGAGAATTTTAAGGATAATTTTATTGGATGCCTTAGCTTGACCATTTCTTTGTGGGTAATATGGAATGGAAAAGTCATGTTGGATGTGAAATCGCTCACATAACTCACAAACATCCTAATTTTTGAATGGATGTCCATTTTCAGTGATGATGGACTATGGAATACCATACTAACAAATGATATAGTTGAGGATAAACTTAGAGATTTTTTTGTTGGTTATGTATGTAAGGGGGATGGCTTTAATCCACTTAGTAAAATACTCAATGGTGGTGATAATGAATTTTTGTCCATTGGAGGATGTAGGGTGGATATTTCCCATGAGGTCGAGTCCCCATTGTGCGAAGGGCCATGGAGATGTGATCAGTCGAAGTTCTTGTGCTGGAGCATGAATTAAATCACTATGTATCTGACATTGGCGACATGTTTTGACAAACTCTCGTGTGTCTTGCTCAATGGTTGGCCAATAATACCCAATTCTCATTATCTTTTTGGCCAAAGTAGGACCACTCCAATGAGACCCACATATACCCTTGTGTACTTCATTTGTGTCAAGACATCGAAGAAGGGTGTTGTCGAAGCTACAATAGTAAAGGGTGTCACTAACGATGGTGTATCAGATGACTTTCTAGATAAAGAACTTCCTTTGGTTGTTGGATAGGTTAGGGGGGAGGGTTTGGGACTTGAGGTAGTCATAAATGTCTTGATACTAGGGAGAATCGGGACCAACAAGCTCAAACACCATCTATGATTCTAGGATATCATATGTAGGGACCAACAACTATTCTACCAAGAATTCAAATTGTGGCACATTACTTGGGATGTCCAAAAGAGAGCCAATTGTAGCCATTGCATCTGCTGCCTTATTCTGTGCTCTCAGAACCTTTTCAAAAGTCAACATGTGAAAGTATGTCTAGAAGCTATCGATCATTCATTTGTAAGGCATTAATTTCCCATCCTTGGTGTCGTACTCATCATTGACTTGATTGATGACGAGCTAAGAGTCTCCATAAACATGAAGTGTTCTGATCTTCCATTTTATTGCCATTCTAAGTCCTGTCACAAGTGCCTCATATTCTATGATATTGTTTGTGCATGGGAAATCAATGCAAAAAGACTTAGGGATGTAATCTCCTTGTGGAGTGATAAACAAAATTCCTTCCCCCGAGCCATGATTAGTATGGGACCCATCAAAGTATAGCCTCCAAGGTGACTTAGGCTCTGTGTGAAATATGGATTCATTTGGAAATTTTTCCACTAATGGATGATCGCTTTGTATAGGTGCTTCTGCCAGTTGGTCTACTATCACTTGTCCTTTTATGGCTTTTCTTTCCACATATTGAATGTCATTCACTCAAGATCATGAACCATTTTTCTAGGCATCTTGTCAACACCGTGCGGCCCAAAAGATATTTCAGGGGGTCAATTCTCACTACCAACTGTGTTCTATGACTCAACATATAATGTCTTATCTTTTGAGTAGCAAAGACAACTGCTAGGCAAGCACATTCAATGGCAGTATAATTTAACTCATATCCCACCAATTCCCGACTGATATAATATATGGCCCTTTCTTTTTCTTCATGGTCAGTCTATGCCAATAATGCCCCTAGTGTTGAAGTTGTTGCAGAAACATATAGGATCAAAGGTTTTCCTTCAATAGGTGGCATTAAAATAGGTGGTGACAAGAGATAATATTTTATTAATTAAAAAGCTTCCTAAAATTTATTTGTCCACACAAAGGCGATTCCCTTGCACAGAAGATACTAGAATGCTTGACAATTTTCAGCCAATTGTGCTATGAAGCATTTGATGGGTTGTAACCTACCTTGTAGAGTCCTGAGTTCACTGATCCCTTTTGGAGGAGGCATTTCTAATATTGCTTTTACTTTGGCTGGGTCGACTTCAATGCCTCTTCTAGAAATTATGTATCCCAAAAGCTTCCTAGATGTCACCCCAAAGACACATTTCTTCAGATTCAAATGAACCTTGTATTCCTTCAATCTCTTGAATATTTTATCGAATACACTTAAATGGTCTTTTCTTGTTATAGATTTAGCCAAAAGGTCATCCACATAATCTTCCATTATCTTGTGCATCATGTCATGAAATATCATTTTCATTGCTCTTTGATATGTGGCACTTGCATTTTTAAGACCAAATGGCATGACATTCCAATAGTATGTACCCCAAGGACAAGTGAATTTTGTTTTCTGTTGATCTTTGGGGGAAATACGAATATGATTATAACCTGAGAAACCATCCATGAGGGAAAGCATCTCATATCCTACTGTGAGGTCGACTATGATATCTATATTTGGCAATGGAAAGTCATCTTTTGGGCATGCTTTGTTTAAGTCTCAGAAATCTGTGCAAATGCAAATCATCCCATTTGGATTTGTTACTAGAACAAGGTTAGATATCCACTCAACATAATCAATAAACCATATGAACCCTGCATCCAAAAGTTTCTTCAATTCATCCTTGACTAATAGAGCGACTTGAGGATGCATTTTGTGTAGCTTCTATTTAACTGGTTTGGCAGATGGTGTAGAACCAATTCTGGATCTAGTCCTAGCATATCAGTGTATGACCATGCAAAATTGACTTTTCTCTCTGCAAAGAATTTGTGGAACTTAGGATTTTCTTCATCTGTCAGGGATGTTGCAAAGAGGACCATTATGGGATCTTTTGTCGTTGATATGTTAACTTCTATGGTATCCTCTATAAGCATTGTTGATTTCTCTTGGGTCATAGGAAGAAATTCCAATCCTCCATCCTTGGGTGCCTTAGAGAGTTTTTCACCTATAGATATGTCCTTTATTTTTACTTATTTGTCATCAGAAGGTGCCTTTTGGTTTTCACCTAAAGATGTTTCAATTTTTGTTTTATTTTTCCATTTCATTTTGTGACTAGAGGATAGAGCAATCTCCCCAAAGTAAGCAACACAATCTAGATCAATAGAAAATATGACTTTATGATCACCACTAGGTATGCCCTCATGTAATCCCATAAATTCTGCAATGGCCTCATCATTATGAAATGTGTCCAAGACTAGTGTGCCTTATTGGTCACAATCAATAAGTTGCAGGTAGACTAAGGAGATGCCATCGTCAATGTTGGTGAATTGTGGGGAGAATGCAAAAAGCGTGCAAACTGATTCAGAGACATTGAAAATGAAGTTTTCATTGTCTAATTCCCAATTAGATTCTATCCAATATTCTCCTTCACTTGACTCATTCTCATTGTCAAAATAAGGGACAAAAGTACTATCATTATGGTCTGCAGGCTCAAAAGGGTCATTAAGTTCAGGTGGCTAGGAAAAGGGGTTGGGTATATGGCTGATAAGACTCGAAGATGATTCAGGTTTGGCATTATTCCTTGAGTCAAAGAATCTATCCTAGTTTTCTCTTTGGCTTGGGATCTTCGGATTGTCAGCTGTATCAAGTTTAAATTTTTGCCAAAACTTCTATTTAGAGGTGAGTTCTTCGGGCTCAAGAAATAAGTCATCATGGAAGCAATCACTTAAGGATTGTTGGAAGCCATATTCCCACTCGTGGGAGTCAGTTTTGGTGAGGGATTCCTCAAATGTCTCGACACAATTTGAAGCATTTACATTCTCACTCGAAGGCACACTAGTACATTGATCATCAGGTTGAGGTAGTTTGTACCCTAACCCAAGATACTTTAGTCATTTGGATGGTGCTATAGGTTCCCTTTGTCTAGTTTTGTTCCTACCAAGGCCACTCATTCCATCGTATCCTTTTCCATATATCTTAATAGGTAATGGGGGTAAGTCTTCCATTTCTTTATAAAGCCACCCTATAATGTCAGCAATATCCTCTTTGTTCATATCTCCACATTTTATGAAAACTATTTTTGGTGGAATCTTAAAAATTTCCTTAGGCTCCATTCTAAAACATGGTCAACCATAGACCTTTGGAGACTTGGGTATTGTCATGATACTGTATGTCATATGTAATTTAAATTCTCCACAGCCTAGGTCCTAGATCTTGACAGTGGGCTCAACCTTAGGAAGTGAGGAAGATGATGTTGTGGCAGAAGATGTGGATGACGATGTGAATGTGGAAGGGTCAATGAATTTGGATGAGTTTGGAACCTCTCAATTAATGGGCACCTAATGTTCTGAAATACCCCTTAAGCTAGTGCAATATTGGAAATGGTCAGGGTCTCCATATATGGTGACTTATGTTCCATCGAAAGGAAACTTAAGGCATTGGTGATAAATGGATGGAACAACTTTGAGGGCGGGAATCCAAGGTCAATCGAGTAAGATATTATATGGTAATTCAAGATCCAGGACTTGGCAAGTTGTGTCTACAATGACTGGTCCAACTCTAATGGGAAGAGTGATCACACCACAAGATGAATGTTCCTCATGATCATATGCTTTTATGACTATGCTCTTTGTTGGATCTACACAAGCATAAAAAAATCTAGAGCCTTAACCAGTTTCAAGGAACATATGTTTAGTCCTACTCCACCATATACTAGGAATCGTCTAACCTTACGTTTGTGGAAAAAAGCCATAATGTGTAATGCATCATTATGATTGGTATTTCGTGATGAATAATCTTGATTGAAAGAGGTTACGTGATGGGGTGTGGTGAGATATCCGACCATGGTCTCAAATTGACTAACATCAATGTCTTGTGGGATGGATGACTCTTGTAGAGTCTTATCGAGTATAGCCTTATGCGTGAGTGAAATGCAAAGTAGCTCAAGAATAGATATTTGCACAGGGGCTTTTCCTAACTAATCAATGAGGTTAAACTAACTCTTGGGTTGAGACTGCTTTGTGGATGGACCAGTTTGTGATTACTTTGTAGAAGAACCAACTATTGTAATTTTTGGTTGTCGGGGAGGAGGGCTAGATATAGTGTCTTTGCCACTTTGGGTAGTAGCATTGCATTTAGGTTCTCTTTTAATAGTTATGGTATTGACATAGTTATCATCAGTTCAGACATTGTTAACAATAGGTCCACTGGAATAATCATATGTGGCACAGGTATAATTGGATTGATTGTTATTAGTCTTGGGACCTGATGTGGAAGCTTTATTAGAACCATGATCTTGCAGTGGGTTTTTATGAATGGTATGGTCTAAATTGGATGTAAATTGTGGCCCACCCACTTTGATTACATGATTTTTGATAAGGTCTTGCACAATTTTCCTTAGATGCCAACAAGATGATGTCTTATGTCCATTAGCCTGATGGTAATCACAAAAGGAATTATTGTCCCACCATTCTGAAGAATCTTTTTAAGGTCCTCCTTAATTGGCTCTTGATTTTGACTATTCTAACTACTTTGGTTGGTGATTGGAGGTTTCATTATTGTTGTTGGTTTGTTTTGCGGCTGAGTTCCCTTAAGAGCAAGTACTGGTCCTATCATGTTTACAGCCTTGGAATCAACAACTCCATCATTGGTGACATGTTTATTTTTTACCCAATATTTATTTTTGTCAGTGGGCGGATTTGTGTTTGTGTTTTTAGGACCATGTTTTAATTACCCTTTGGCAATGACAACTTTCTCAACTTGGAATCCCCTTTCAACTAGGTCTGTAAATGTTGTACAACAATGGGCTTGCAATCCGTACTTCAGTGGGCCTACGAGTGTTTGGATGAACATGTCAACTTTTTCTCTTTCAGTTATATCAATGTGACATCGACTTGGAAGGCTTCTCCACTTTTGGAAGAATGGGGTAAAATTTTCACCAGTATCTTCTCGTGTGAGAGTTCATAAACTAGTGATTGAGGTGTCCATGTCGATGTTATATGAATAATTCTTTATGAATCTATCTTTAAGTTCATCCCATGTTCTTATCCATTTCAAAGTGGTAAACCATTCAAGTGTCAGCCCTGTAAGGCTTTTAGAGAAAGGTCTCATTAAGTTTCTTCATAGGCAATGTCCATGCAATTGGTTGTGAATTCTCGAATATTCTCAATAGGACTTGTTTTACCTTTGTATTTGGTGAAGTTAGGTGCCACATAGCCAGGAGGGAATGGTGGCATGCTCATTTTTTTTTCAAAAGGATATAAATTTAGGTCATATGACATGTGTGACCTCCTATTAGATGCTTGTAATTCTTGTATTTCCTTATACATATCCATCATTTGGGATTGCATGGCGTCGATTATGGCGTTGTTTGTGGCATCACAAAAGGGAGTGATATTTATGCCATGAGTCCCCATTTGTTGTGAAGAGAAATTGGTGTTTTGTTGTGGGTTATGATGTTGTGACATGTATGATGTGTTTCGGTTGGAATGTTGTTTGTGTTGAAAGTTTGGATTTGGACCTTGTTGATGAGTGTGAATATGTGATGAGTATGTTGGAATATGTCCTCCAACCATTTGAGTTGAGACCTGGGGAATATGTTGACCATGAATGTTTTGATGTCCAAATGATGTCATGTGTTGAGTATTCAGATTGCCTGATCCAAATTGTTGGAATTTCCTATGAGGAATGTTCATGTTCTGCCCTTGGGAGGTGTTGGTGTTGATTTGTGATGACGTGTTAATGTTTGGTTGTGGTCCTTGGATAAAGACATGTGGTTTTTTTCCTTCAGCGGGATAAAATGATGTGCCAATTAAAGGTCTTGATGAGGATGCACTCATGGCACTAGATGAAGCTCCAAATAAGGGATTTGAGTTGCTTACCCCCATTGATGAGGACACAACAGTGGCTCCAACCGATTGTGGCGATATCATGGACATGGTTGGCATTGATTGTGTCATGGCTTATGTCATGGTTGACGTTGATTGTGACATGGATTGTGAGATGTTTAGTATTTTCCCAATAGATCTAGCATTGATTGAGTTGGGATTATTTTGATTGGCTATGTCAATGATGGTGGTATTGATGGTATTTGTGATAGTCTGTGAGGTGGCATTGGTAGAAGCATTGTTCGTAGTGTTTTGAGGTTGACTTGAGTTGGACATGTTATTGACATTGGGGTCGGGTGATGGTGTTCTCAAAGTGTTAATGTCGAACCCACGTGGAAATTTAGCTCATTGACTTAAAATTATGGCCAAATATATATCTCTATCATATAAGACCATTTGTTTTACAAAGGAGGTTGCTTCTGGATCTTGTGCTACTACCTCTAGGTGTTCCTCAAGTATTTTTCCATATTCATCCCTATGTATGAATGCTTCAAAGGGATTTTTTGATGAGGATGGCATGTTCATGAGGGTTTGGGTGTTTGTGTTGGTAAATGGGTCGTCAAAAGTCCAATTTGGGTCATAAGTGTTGTTGTTGATGTTGGGATTGGAATCTTGTCCAAAGTTTGTCATTTGTCTTCTCCTTCTTTGGAGTCTAGTTTCAACCATAAAAAGGACTTGCTCAAATGAAGATGATGAGAATGACCACTAATATGCAAGGATGATGTTAAACTATGTTTTTAGATATTTTTGGATAATAAGGGATGATAATGCAAGATTATGTATATTTTGGATTTTTGATAAAAGGAATGATAATGCAAGACCATGTTGTCTAAAGGAGATGACCAATGCTAAAAGATAATGAAGACTAGCATGATAATGTTGACTACGGAAGTTACCAATGCCAAGTCAAGATTCCAAATGGGGACTATGATGACAAATTTTTGGGATTTTCTAAAGACAAAATATGCAAGATGATGACTAAGATTATCTAGGGGTCAAAATGATTAGAAGAAGGTTTCCAAACCACCCTATACTTGGTCTATGTTTCAATTTTGGAAAAATCAAAGGACTTGTTTGAAGGACTAAATGACAAGGACAAAATGGCAAGTGAGACTCCCTAACTAGACTTATGAGTTGGGAATTCCTCACAAAAGGACAATGACTAAATAAGATAATAATGACTAAGTCCAATCATAACCTACTTTTGAAAGTCGAGATTTTGTAAAGTGAGGAAAGGTTTCCTAATCCAAAATCTAAAAATGGAGTGAAGATGCAAGGACTGAAAATGAAGGTAATGATGTCCTAAGGATGACACTAGATTTTTTCCAAGAGAACCTATGGGTAATAATGAAACCTAAAATGTAAATGATGAAGAATTTTGAGCGATTCCTAATTTGGTTTTGACAAAAGTTTTCTGGAAGAAGATGTCTGATGGAAATTTGGACAGATTGGAACTTGGTTTATTTTTCTGAGATAGGTTTTTGTTTTTGTCAGGAAAATGCATCATTTCAGGTTGCGAATGCGTCTTAGGATGGTGGTTGTGGCTCAGATTTAGAAAATGTGGTTCTACAAAAAGCAAATGTGGCTTAGATATGTGAATGCAGCTTTTTGGAAAGCAAATGCAGCTTGAAAGAGGAAAATGCGGTGTTCTGGAAAGAAAATGTGATGTAACAAAGCAAATGTGTCATAGCAAATGCAGTGTAGAAAGTAAAAAGGTCTAATTTTTTTGCAAATTTGGTCCAAAATCTGAAGTGTTTGATGTTGATTGTTTTTTTGTAGATCTAAAAGTGATTTTTTGTTGTTGTTTGAATGTCTAAAAATACTTGGAAAGACAATATTTTGTCTTTTGAATCAAACACAATAAAGAAAAGCACAATCCTAGGTTAGGCTAGGATAGTATTTGCTAGATTCAACATAACCGCATATTCTTAGCATGTGAATCTAGAAGCTTGGCTGCATAGGCTCCCCCTTACAGTGCACTACTTCTCAGGCCAACCAAGCTTCCAACCCCCATAAAAATCCCATGGCAGGTTGATCACCTCTACTAAGAACTATGAAGATGTGGATGCCTTCACATTGACTGGTGCTACGCTAGAAAATAGAGGGATTTTGGCTACTACACAAAGGTGTTTAGTTTGGGACCCCCGTTTGAGTGGCCATACATGGGGAACAAGATTAATCTTCATTTAGGAGGCACTCCAACCTAAAGAGGTTACACTCAATAGGGTTTTTGGGAGTACTACTTGGTTTGTATGGCACATCTGCACTCGTAATCCTAGGCTTTCCCTTAGGATTCACATTTATATACTGGTCGGGGGTAGCCTAGATTTAGCTCTGTTTCCAATTTGAGTCACCTTGGGGTGAGTACTTTTTCCCACCAAGGAAGGCCCAAATTCTAGAGTCAATAACCATTTCTCTTACACCCAGGATTGCACAAGTGTGCAAGGGGAGATGATACTTTGATTATTGAATCAAGGTAAACAAAAGATGGATGTGTCTAGTTTTCTAATCACCTATTTTGCACAAGGTGAGAGCATAATCACCTACAACCCCAAACACAATCAAGCAAAGGACAAGCAATATTATTTTTAGTGCACCAATTGAAGTTTTATCTAATCTAGAAATCAACAAGCATAATGTTACAAGATAAAAGTCTTGGACAATTGAACCTACAAAACCACAAGTTAGTAGTTTACAAAAGAATATGTCATGGACCCCCGAAAGAGTCAAAGATACATGATAAAGAAAATCATTAGTAACAAAAAATATCCTAGACTACATATTGCAAAAGAAGAAAAAAATGCCAAACATAAATGAAGTGAAATCTGGAAAAATCTTAGGGAAAATTTTACTAGGCAAATGCGTCACAGTAGAGCAATTGTGTCATTCTCAGTGATAGATGCATCATGGTTCTGGATTCTTGAATCTGATAGATGAATGCAGCAACTTGCAAGATGAATGTGTCACGACCTGGAAAATGCGACACTCTACAAAGTGTATGCATCATGACTGAGTGAATGCAGCATTCTAGACAGCGGATGTGTCACAAAAACTTGAATGCATTGTTATCTAGATCAAATGCATCATGGCAATACCTGTAGCTACAAAAACAAAAAAATCCATATGAAAAAAAAAAAATGTGTGATTTGGTGTCGGGTTCACCAATGCAACTAAGGGAAATTATCCTAGGGTTAGCAAATCAAATGCATAAACATAAAAACCCAAAGTACTAATGAAGTGCAAAGGAAAACATGAAAACACAATGAAAGATCTCACCAAATGTCTTCAATCTCCATGGTTTACCTTCATTACACCTCAATTTTCTGCAAATGTGATGTTGCCCTCAAATTTTTGATGAAAAAACTAATGAAAATGACAAGACCTAAGCAACTGTTGAAGGATTTGAGATAACAACATGCAAATACTATGGTAATAGGAAACTAGTGAGCATGAAACTATGTCTAAATCATGTTAAAAGAGATGCTAATATGACTATGTCAATATTGCAAAAGTATGAAAAGAGTGCAAGATAGCCTAAGATTGCCTAGAACAAGATTGCATGAGATTATACTAGCATGAAATTGCAAGATGACATGAGATGACAAAGTGAGACCAAAATTTCCATTTTATAGAAAATGCAATTTTGGATGAATGGCCAAGATTGAAGATTGGAAAATTCCCTAGAATCAATGGACAAGATTCAATTTGACAACCCACAATTAGGGTTAGTGCAACATTAGGGAAAATTCAAAATGAGTGGCCAAGATTGATTTTTGGAAAATCAAATCAAGGTTGGTCAATGCATGTGACAAGAGATAGGACTGGCATAGAAAAAGAGGTGGCTAGAAAATCAAATAATAAATGGATATTTTTGAGGAAAAAGACTATTTTGAATTAAAAATAAATTTAATTCAAAAGGTGGGGACCAGATGATAGTAAATAATTAATTCAAATTATTTACTAAAAGAGGAAAATGTCAAATGAGACAATTAAATAATAAGTTTGGTAGGCCCACAATTGATATCAAATATTATTATTTGATAAAGTATTTCATGATGAGTAAAAATCAAAATGCAATGCATAGGTAAGTGTGGGGGTAAAATACCCGATTGAAAAGAATTAAAGGCCATCACAGTGAAAAATAAAAAACTTCCTTTGTTGGTGGATTAAAATAAAAATATTTTTTGTTGAGAAGTGAAAAGAAGAGGAAATATGTAATTATTTTATTTCCCAATTTTTAATTTTCAAAGCCTACCCAACAAAGCTAAAAAAACTTTATTTGCTAGGTAATGAATATTTGTATTTCACGAAGACTACAAATGGAGTAAATAATGAATATGCAAGGTAATAGTTTTCTATAGGGGAGAAGAATATTTGATGCCTAGTGAAGTGAAGAGTGAAAATATTTCACGGAAGAATTTTTATTCTTTCATATACAAATATTTTCTACAACAAATAAAGGTGGAATGATGTGTCTTCCAAGGGAGAATATTTTTCTGTTATAGGTGAATGATGAAGCAGGAATGCAAGGGAAAGGATGGAGAGTATTCAACAAGAAAAGGTAGTTGTAGATCAACAAACCTAAATGTGCCAAGTGTCTTCTTCAGATGAGCATATAGGGTTTTTTATTTTTCCTTAATTGTTATTTTTTTGCCTCATTTTCAGAGAGGTTGTTCTATGATTAGTCACATAGAATATTGTAATATGAATAGAATATTTCAAAGGTTTTGTTTTAGGTATTTTCTATTGATATCTATGTAATTTTGATTGCAATATTGGCAAGATAATACTAAATAGTGCAATTTCAAGGCCATTTTACTCTCCTATGTATTGGTTTTGCAAGTTATGATAATATAATCAAGGTTATCTTATTTGTCTCCATTAGTTTTAGATAGATGTGTGGCTCTGTTCTTGTCTACTAATTCAAAGAATTAATGAAGGTACTTGAATATGACTATACATTTGTATTAAACTAAGTGCTAGGATTCTGATAAGAAGTAGTGGTTGTGATATTATGCTAAAATATTGTAAGGTAGCATTTCAAAGCTTCATATAATGTCAGATTGAAGATTGCTATCAAATTATGTGGGTGTTTATGTTGACTTTGGTCTAATGAATGAAACACTGATCTAAGTGGGTTATTCATGTTACATTATGTTGGTTAATTCAATAGATGATTATAAATTTAAATCATATTACCTATCAGTCCCAGTTTGTTTGTGTGTTGAGCTCATTTTAATGAATAACATCTCTCATGTTTAAATAAGGTATTACTATAAAGGTCAGCCAAGCCTTTAAAGTACTGTCTTTCAAAAAATCAAAGGAGAAACATCTGTTTACAGTGTATTTGGTACTTTAGCACACAAGTATCTATAAATATATTAATTGGGATTACCCTCCTTGGTTTAATAATGCTAGAAGTGTAGGAGATTTCAGTCTCTGACTAAATCTTGTTCATTACCCAAATCAAATCTCTGAGTCTGAATATGAGAGAGTGGCTACTCTCTAGGAGTCATTGCATCTGTTGATTTGGGAACCAATAGATTGACAACTCTACTAGGGAGAACTTGAGAATATTCTGATAGAAGATCATCCTTCCTTAAAGAGTTAATTAGTTTGTTGATCTGTAGTTTTGGGTCTGAATGATCCAAGAACTTGCATACTTGAAGGAGATTGCTGCAATGTTTCTAATGTATTCTTGAAGTCTGGTGCTCTATTGGTGGAGAGAACTCAAAAATACTTAGATATTGGAAGTTGTCTGCTGCTTGAAGATCTTTTCCTCTTTCAAAGAGGTGGCAACTCTACATAAATTTCTACATCATCAGAAGAGTTGGTTGCAATAGTTCCCAGGTTTTTTTTTGTTATAAAATTACTGTATGAAGGTTTTCAACACATTTTTCTAGTTAATATTGTCCCTTATTCAATATTTCAAGATACTAGTAGAAAAGGGAAATGAGAAATTGGGATATTTTGAAAAGGATATTGAGAAAAAATTAGTTGTAGAAGGAATAAATTTATTTGCAAATATGTATTGTTGTCCTAGTTATCCCTCTATAAGTTGTAATATCATGTCTAGAACACATCCATGTCCTCAAAGAAAGGTGTTCACTAGTGAAAGATATGACCCTTTGGATTTCAATCAAATCCAAGGTTACCCAAATTATGTCCCAAGAAGAATTAATGAATGTTTACAAGTTTAGAGGAGGTTTTAAAGAATCAACATCATAAAATGTACAAGTTTTTCTTGATGTAATGGAAGACTGTCCAATAGTTGAGGAAGATATTATCATGAAGTTTTTTGTAAGAACTTTAGAAGATATTTTTGAATAATAGTTTTCTAGTTTACCAATGCATTCCATAGATTCATGGCATGAGCTCAGAATGAATTTCATTGATTACTTTGAAGAAGAGTCAATAGACAATGGATGCTTAACTAAAGAAAGAAATCTGCATACCCAAGAAGTATTTGAAAAGAAATATGAAAATAAGGTTAAACCTATGTCATATATTGATGCATTGTGTGATATAGAAAGGTTTGAGGATGAATCCATCTATGATTTTCATAATAGATTCATGAAATTCCTACTTGATATACCAGAATCATGTTGGAAAAGTATGCCTCAATCATCATAGGCTGAAACCTCCATTGGAGCCAAGTCGGTGTGACAGCTCTTATGTCTGGCTGACTAGCACCTTTCATCTTTTTGTATTGTTTAGGTCATTGTGACCTTGGAGGAGTCTCACCGAACGGTTACACTTTCGAGTCTATCGCTGTGACAAGAAGCATTTGGGGTGACCTCTTACTGACCATGGAGATCTTTGGCCAACAGGCCATTCTATCGCTTATCATTGAGACCCTTGGCCGAAAGGCTTTGTTCAGAAAGAAGTCTGGGTAATGTGTTAAAGTCTCACCAAAAATATGTTTTGTATTGAAGTCTTCGAGATAACTAAAGGGTTCTTGCTATGATGTCCCAGTGAATAGTTAAAGTCTCACTGACGTGAATGCACTTGGGTTCATCGAAGTAACAATGATTGTTTCATTATGATGTCTCAGCGATGTGTTTATGTCTCACCGATGTTGAAGTCTATTCTTGGTAAGACTCATGGTGACAAATGGTCTTGGTGTAACATATGTGTGTTTGATAAGAACTCTC
Organism: Sequoia sempervirens; assembly: GCA_007258455.2. NCBI lineage: Eukaryota > Viridiplantae > Streptophyta > Pinopsida > Cupressales > Cupressaceae > Sequoia > Sequoia sempervirens. The sequence continues at coordinate 186,713 of VDFB02259650.1, read as the reverse complement.
GACGAAGGTGTTAAGTCTTGCCGACTATTCTTGGAGCTCGGTATAACAGGTGACTTCGGTATAACCCTTGATGTCTCGACATGAGGTCCTGGTGAAGAACGATACTCTTGTCGAATGGTAAACTCGCATCTATGATACTTTTAGACCTCGCTATGATCTCTTGGAAAAAGCGATAGGTCTCGCCGACTGTTTGGTGCTTCGGTGTAACACATGAAAGCTCGACAGGATATCTTGGCGAGAGTGGTAAGTCCTACCGATAGAATGACTTTTCGATGTGACTTTGTGTATTGGTATGTGGTCTCATCGAAAGATGATTGTCTCACTGATATGCATGTTGAAGTCGATACAAGTTGTAAGCTCGATGGAACTCTTGGCGACATCGATATGAAGCTTTTGGGCATCGGGGAGAAACTATTAGTGTCTCACCAAGATGCCAACAAAGCTTGAATTTATTTTGACCATTTGACTGTCCTATGTGGAGTCTCGTGGACCAATAGGAGAAGCCGAATCTGAACAGTTGGAAGATTGTTCATTGTGATGGTTTTGTGAGGAAGCTTGATGGACATGGAACAACATGGATATACTCTATGATTGTAGATTGTGATAGGTTGGTTGAATCAATGGATTGTTGAGTGATTGTATCAGTGGATGAATTCTATTCTGTGCAGACTGTAACTTGAAGGTTCCTGTACAAGATTGTTCATTGTTAATGTTGTTGTAAATAGACATTAGAAAGATAAGTCTGAAACTTGTATGTAATCTTTATTATTGTAATACAAAGTGACTTCTCTTGGTGTGGTGGGTTTTTCTCCCATAAGGGTTTTCCCACATATATCTGGTGTTCATGTGTGATTGTCAAATACTCTATTTTTGCTATTTACCTCACAATGCATCTTAATTGAACTGTAATTGAAAAATTAAAAGTATATCTGCTTTCTTCTCTGAGGTTTTGGCATTAGGAGAGTTGTTTCCACACCTTGACTTTCCTTACAAGTGGTATCAGAGCCTGACCAGTTGTGTTATCCTTGTGGGTACGTTGGGTTTTTTGTGTCAATTTCTATTCAGTGGGAGTTCTGTAGAAGTTTGTTAATTTCTAATTATAGATTGAGATGGCTAGCACATCAGGAAAGATTGAAATAGAGAAGTTCAATGGAAGCAATTTTGAGTTGTGGAAACTTAAGATGGAGGATCTCTTAGTGGATCATGATCTTTGGATTGTTGTGCCTGGAGCGAAACCTACAAGCATGAAGCAAGAAGATTGGGACCCTGCAGATAGAGAGTCTAAGGGGCTGATAAGGCTCTATTTGGTAGACTCAATTCTTCTGAATGTGCATGAGGAGAAGACCGCATCTTCTTTGTGGAATAGACTGGCATCTATTTATTAGGGGAAGTCCTTGGTGAATAAACTATTCCTAAGGAAGAAGCTGTACTTGTTGAGAATGTAGGAAGGAGGTCTATAGCTAATCATTTGAACACATTCAATATGTTGATTGCTCAATTAACATATGTTGGTGTAAAGACTGAAGAAGAGGATCGTTGTATGCTATTATTATGTTCTTTGCCAGACTCTTGGGATCATCTGGTGATGGCCATTGGGAGTACAACATCCAGTTTCAAGATGGAAGATGTTGTTGGTTCTTTGCTATCAGAAGAAATGAGAAGGAAATCTTCTGAGATGGCTAAGGAAGCTCTTGCTATCAGAGGAAGATCAAAAGAGAAAGGCAAGAAGAAAGACAAGAAGTCCAAATTGAAATCAGAGGGGAGATCAAAGTCTCCTGGAAAGAATTCCAAGGTGAAGTGCTGGAACTGTGGGCAACCTAGTCATGTCCAAAAGGATTGTAAAGAGGAGAAGAAGAAGAAGAAGAAGAAGTATTCTTCTGACAATGACTCTTCTCATAGTGATGCATACACCTTCACTGCAGCCTTGGCTACATAGGCATTAGATGATGTTTGGTTGATTGATTCTAGTGCATATTTTCACATGACATCTCATAGAGACTAGTTTACAAAGTATGAAGAATACGATGGTGGAAAGGTGAACTTAGCAAGTGATTCAAATTTGGAGATTGTTCGCCATGGAAGAGTCAAAATCCAATTTCCTGATGGCAGAGTAAAGGGGAATTAATGATGTAATGCACATACCAGGTCTGGCTCAAAATCTATTGTATGTTAGTAAGTTGAATGATATTGGAGTACAAGTCACATTCTCTGGAAATGGCTGCAAGATGACTAGAGGTTCTATGGTGCTGGCTAGAGGTGCTCGAATTGGTACCCTGTACAAGCTGGATGCACGTGTTGTTCAATGTAGCAATGTCTCTGGAAAGTCACTGAAAGTTATTCATGGAGATAAAGAGGGAAATATCCCTAATTATGTAAACTCTATGGAAGTAAAACTTCCAGCAGAGAAGACTATGCTCTGGCATCATAGGTTAGGTGACATAGGAGAAAAAGGTTTAAAAACCTTGAAGAACAAAAACCTGGTTGAGGGGCTTGAAGATTGTAATCTTGAATTTTAATTATGTGAGAATTGTATATATGGAAAGCAAGACCGTGTTTCTTTTTATTCCAGTTCTCATAAATCTTCTGGTTTGCTAGATTATATTCATTTGGATGTATTTGGTTCAGTGGATGTTCCTTCTTTGTCTAAGTCAAGATACTATGTGTTGTTTATTGATGATTATTCAAGAAGAGCATTTGTATATTTTCTAAAAAGTAAATCAGAAGTATTCAGTCGTATTAAGGAATTTAAAAATCTTGTTGAAAATCAGACTAGTAGAAAAATAAAATGCTTAAGGACTAATAATGGCAGTGAATTCTGTTATGATGAATTTGAAAGATACTGTAAAGACCATGGGATTAAAAGACACAAGACTACACCTTATACTCCATAGCATAATGGAGTTGTAGAAAGGTTCAATAGGACAGTGATGGAGAGAGCACGAAGTATGCTCAGTAGTGCTGGCTTGGAGGAGAAGTTTTAGGCTGAGGCTGTATCTACTACATGTTACCTAATTAATCATTCTCCAAACTCTGCTCTTGTTGATAAAACACCCTTGGAAGCATGGTCTGGTAAGAAGCCCTCTCTTAGACATATTCGAGTCTTTGGCTGTGAGGCATATGCATATGTGTCAGATGTGAAAATATCTAAATTGGAGAACAAGGCTGTCAAATGTATTTTTATTAGCTATAGTGTTGTCATAAAGGGATACAAGCTTTGGAATCCTGATACAGAGAAGGTTGTATACAACAAAAGTGTAATATTTCATGAGCTAAAACCTTCCATCTTGGATCTACAGTCAAAGACAAAGTTAGAAAATAATAAGGATGTAGTTGAAATTCTTCCTACACCAGAGGAAGAGGAATTGAAAATTCAAAATGTACCTAAAACTGAGGAGAGCTCAAGCAGTTCTGAGAGTTCAAAAGAAGAAGAAAAACCTCAGCCTCAGCCAGTGAGGAGGTCAACTCGAGAAATAAAACAACTAGATAGGTATGGGTTCTCATTGATTGATTCTACTTGTTCCTATGCTTTAATTTCTAGCACTAATGAGCCTAGGACTGTAAAAGAGGCATTTAAAATGTCTGACTCAGAATCTTGGTTAGAAGCCATGGAAGAAGAGATGGAATCATTAGAAAAGAATGAAACTTGGAGTTTGGTGCCCTTTCCTAAAGGCAAAAAACCTGTGGGCTGCAAATGGGTATTTAAGAAAAAGACTAGTTTGGATGGCAGTGTAGAAAAGTACAAGGCAAGACTGGTTGCAAAGGGTTATTCCCAGGTCAAGGGAATTGATTATGGGGAGATTTTTTCTCCTGTAGCAAAGCTGACATCTATTAGATTTCTTTTGTCACTTGCAGTAGCGTATGACTTAGAGGTCAAACAAATGGATGTGAAGACAACATTTCTTCATGGTGATCTTGAAGAAGAAATCTATATGTCCCAGCCTGAGCACTTTGTTGAAAAAGGTAAAGAAAAACTAGTTTGCAAATTAAAGAAGTCTTTGTATGGGTTAAAGCAGTCACCTAGAATGTGGTGCCAGAAATTTGATACCTTTGTATTGTCTTTGGGATTTTTTTGAGATCAAAATCAGATCATTGTGTCTATTATAAAGCTGAAAGTGATCGAGTTCTTATTATTTCTCTCTATGTTGATGATATGTTGTTCATAGGCAATAGTAAGCTAATGATTTCTGATCTTAAGTCTTAGTTGTCTGCTAAGTTCGAAATGAAAGATCTTGGTTTAGCAAGGTATATTCTAGGGATGGAGATAACCAGGGACAGGAAGAATAGAAAGATTTGGCTCAGTCATAGTAAGTATATCATGACTGTTCTTGAGAGATTTTGTATGAAAGATTGCAAGCAACCAGTTGTTCCAATCTTGCAGGGAACGAAGCTATCAGTTGAAGATTGTCCAAAATCTCCTACTGAGATGGATGACATGACCAGTGTACCCTATGCTAGTGCAGTTGGTAGTCTCATGTATGCAATGGTTTGTACAAGGTTAGACATTGCCCAAGTAGTGGGAGTTCTTAGTCGGTTTATGGCTAATCCTGGAAGAACACATTAGGATGTTGTAAAGAGGGTTTTCAAATATTTGAAGGGCACTCCATATTTTTCTTTGTGTTACCATGGGAACTTGGTTGAATCATAGAGCACTCTTAGTATTTGAGGCTATGTGGATTTTGATTGGGCAGGGGACATTGACAGCAGGAGATCCACCAGTGGATACATTTTCATGATGAACAGTGGTGTAATGAGTTGGATGAGCAAGTGGCAGGCTGTAGTCGCTTTGTCCAGTACAGAGGCTGAATACATGGCAACTACACATGCTTGTAAAGAAGCAATTTGGTTGAAAATTTTGTGTTCTAACATTGGTTTTGATGCAGGGAAAATAAATATTTTCTGTGATAGTTAGAGTACAATTTGTCTGGCAAAGAACCCTACTTTCCATGCCAGAATGAAACATATTGATGTGTAGTATCACTTTGTACGAGATATGGTTAAGGATGAAAATGTCAGTTTGGAAAAAGTTTATACTCTGTAGAACGTTGTATATGCATTGACGAAGCTAGTGAGCACAGACAAGTTCAGGTGGTGTTCCAGTTCTATGGGTCTTAGTGCCCATGATTTTCAATAAGTTATGTTGTGCTCTAGGGGTGCCTGTGTGATCTTCATCAAGTGGGAGATTGTTGGAAAAGTATGCCTCAATCATCATAGGCTGAAACCTCCATTGGAGCCAAGTTGGTGTGACAACTCTTATGTCTAGCCAACTAGCAACTTTAATCTTGTTGTATTGTTCAAGTCACTGTGACCTTGGAGGAGTCTCACCGAATGGTTACACTTTGGATTCTATCGCTGTGACAAGAAGCATTCGGGGTGACCTCTTACTGACTATGGAGATCTTTGGCCAACAGGCCATTCTATCTCTTATCGTTGAGACCCTTGGCTGAAAGGCTTCATTTGGGAAGAAGTCTAGGTGGTGTGTTAAAGTCTCGCTGACAGTATGTTTTGTATTGAAGTCTTCAGGATAACTAAAGGGTTCTCGCTATGATGTCCCAGTGAATAGTTAAAGTCTCATCAATGAGAATGCACTTGGGTTCATTGGAGTAACAATGATTGTTTCATTATGATGTCTCGGCGATGTGTTTATGTCTCGCCGATGTTAAAGTCTATTCTCGGTAAGACTCATGGCGACAAATGGTCTCGTTGTAACATATGTGTGTTCGATAAGAACTCTCGGTGAAGGTGTTATGTCTTGCCGACTATTCTTTGGAGCTCGGTATAACATGTGACTTTGGTATAACCCTTGATGTCTCGACATGAGGTCCTGGAAAAGAACGATACTCTTTCCAAATGGTAAAGTCACATCTATGAGACTTTTAGACCTCGCAATGATCTCCTAGAAAAAGCAATAGGTCTCGCCGACTGTTTTGGTGCTTCGGTGTAACACATGAAAGCTCGATAAGATGTCTTGGTGAGAGTGGTAAGTCATGCTGACATAATGAGTTTTTGATGTGACTTTTTGTATCGGTATGTGGTCTCACCGAAAGACGATTGTCTCACCGATATGCATGCTGAAGTCGATACAAGTTGTAAGCTCGATGGAACTCTTGGCAACATCGATATGAAGCTTTTGGGCATTGGGGAGACACTATTAGTGTCTCACCAAGATGACAACAAAGCTTGAATTTATTTTGACCATTTGACCATCCTATGTGGAGTCTTGTGGACCAATAGGAGAAGTCGAATCTGAACTGTTGGAAGATTGTTCGTTGTGATGGTTCTGTGAGGAAGCTCGACAGACATGGAACAACATGGATATACTCTATGATTGCAGATTGTGATCGGTTGGTTGAATCGATGAATTGTTGAGTAATTGTATTAGTGGATGAATTCTATTATGTGTAGACTATAACTCGAAAGTTCCTATACAAGATTGTTCATGTTTAATTCTGTTGTAAACAAACATCAGAAAGATAAGTCTGAAACTTGTATGTAATCTTTATTACTGTAATACAAAGTGACTTCTCTTGGTGTGTGGGTTTTTCTCCCATAAGGGTTTTCCCACATATATATGGTGTTCATGTGTGATTGTCAAATACTCTGTTTCTGCTATTTACTTCATAGTGCATCTTAATTGAACTGTAATTGAAAAATTAAAAGTATATCTGCTTTGTTCTCTGAGGTTTTGGCGTTAGGAGAGTTGTTTCCTCACCTTGACTTTCCTTACAAATCAGAGAAACCTGGTGAGTTATTTTGCATTGATTTGTTCTGTGAGAATTGTGAGTCAGGTCTGAGTACTATGCCAACTCATTTGAAGCCCCCTAATCTTAAATGTTTATATCAATGGTTTTCAGTAATTGAGGAAATGATGGATAATTATGAAAGTAATCTCCTAACTCAATTATGTGATGGTACTTTTACAAGACTCAGTCCAAATGATGTAGATGGTATCGTAGAAGACAAGAATGATGCATTGTTTGGTGATGAGGAAGTTGTTTTTGAAAAACCTACAAAAGAAATAAACTTAGATGAAGATTGCAAACATAATGGTCATGAAGAGATAGATGAAACATCTGAAGTTTCTTCTATTTGCTCTAAAAATACATAAATAGAGAGCCAATTTTTTGAATCAAAAGAGGGTTGCAATAATGTGGATGATAATGAAAGTATTTTCTCATCTATGGACTTTGAATATACAGTTGAAGATTATGCTAATTTTGAAGTTTCATGTCTTCATGATGAGAACAATGGTGTTGTAAATGAAAGTTTGCAACCAATTAAAAATCACTCTTGTATGGGTGACCACGATGATTTCAATTCTATTTGTAGCCCTAGCGACTATGATTCCTCTCATGAGGAAAAGGTAGAATTAATCTCTTCAAATGGAAAGTGTTCCAACAAGGAAAATGGGGACAATACTTTTGAAGGCGCTCACAAGAACAAGATGATGGATATGAATTGAATATCTTGTTTGAAGAAGACATGTGATAAACAATGCAATGGTACAATTGGTCATGCCAATTCTACAGGTGAGTGTAGCATTGATGAAAGCTTTCATGATGATGAGACAAAGGAGCCTGTGGATTTGAAGAGTAATTTTGAGAATTTCAGCATATCAGATGAAAGTGATAGAGTATGCAATGATTTTCAGTCAAAGAAATCATGTGTGAGAAGTTGTAGTGAAGAAGTAAATAATGATTTACAGTTTGATAGTGAAGAAGGTAGCTCTACTGATTGTGGTAGCAATGTAAACATAGAAGGAGATATGTATACAAGAGGTTCATTGAATGAATCATCTAAAGTAGTTGATTATGAAAGGCATGCATATGTTGGTCATAATGAACAAGAAACTTCTCTTTTGTTTGATGCTTTACCTTCTTCTATTCATGTTGCTACCTTTGAAGTTATCCCTAAATGTTTGCATGTGGGTAGCATTGATATAGTTGTACATGAAAGTGAAAATGTAGAGACAAATGTTAGTACAATTAATGACATTTTATATGATGAGTTTGCATTTGAAGAATGTTATTATGTCAATCACATGGATGCATATGCAGATCTCTTTTCTGGATCAGTAAGTCATAGTTTTCCTCATGAGCAGTATGCTTCAGATTGTCATGTTGAGGCATCAAGAGGTGATGTTGATACTTCTTGCATTGATGAATCTATTTTGAACACTTATTATGATGAATTTGTTACAAACAAAGATTTTGAGTTATCTGAGCCTGTTCTTGAAACTTTCATGTGTGAAAACATTACTAATGCTGACAGTCTTGTTTATGAGATTGAAGTGGGAAATATAGTTTGGGATGCTGATGCATTGTTTGAATGATATGATTTGAATGTGGATGAAGGTATTATGAGTTTTGGTGAATCTTGTTTTCAGAACATTGAGGCATGCAATAATCTTACTAAGCTTTATTTTTGGGATGATGATACACTTGACCATGATGCAAATCAGTTAAAAGAATTTCAAATGTGTGAGAACTTTTTGCTTGACACACAGAAAGATTGCACACTATTTCTTAAGGATGATGTCTTCTCTGAGCCTGATCATTGTGAGGGAATTAGTGAATGTGATGAGACTATGTCTTCACATAGTCTTGATCATCATCCTCATGTTATGTCATTTGGGTATGTGCAGGATCATGATAGGCCAAAAAGTGGCGATATCTAAGTGATATGATGGCCCATGTGGTTGACGAATTTTTTTTAACCCAAAATTGATGAAATGGAAAGGGTTTTTAAAGGAGATTCTCATCTTTCCACCAATATAGATTATGCTTTACTTTGAATTTAATAAATAATTATTATTCATTTTCTATTTGAACTACTACTAAAGTCCTGATTGATAGGATGATTGAAAAACATCTATAGCTTTCAAATAGTATCACTTTTTTGAATCCAAAACATGCATCACATTCTATGATTTGCATACTATACGATTAAAAAAAAAGAAAATTGAATTTCATGAATTTTTGACCAAGTTAAGGTGGTCAGACATGCAAGTTTTTATATTTTTTAAAAGTTGTAATTAAAAAATCATAATTAATTATTTACTCAGAAAAAAATAGAAAAAAATATGCATCACATCGAGACATGAATCCTCTACTTATATCTAAAATCTTATAAAAAAATATTATAATTTTATTGTGGTTAGGGTGGTCAGACAAACACCTACTTCTTATTTTTTCCTTAAAATTTAAGTATTACTACATTGAAATTTTAAATTTTTACCGAATAGATTTTAAAATAAATAAATAAACCTAGTAGTTTAGAAACTACATTCAATTTTCTACAGATTCTATTCTTACATATTTTTGAAATAATATAGATAACTTATTCAAATTTTTATGTCAAGTCGCCTAACTTTGATTTTTTTGAATTTTTTGCCACTTAAGGGCCTATTTTTTCCATGATGATCCTACACATACCCATTTTCCACAAGATATAAAAATAAAATGAATGGCAGTGATATGATCTATGTCATTTTGTTGCCATGTGATAGTAGAGCTAAACAAGGAGCAAGTTCTTACTTGTTCAAAGACAACTTGACACTTGTATTTGCAAAAATGAAATCACTCATATTGGTGTGGTATGACAGAGGCATATATGGATTAAAGGGGATCAAACCTTTTAATAGATTGGTATTTGACATGGGTAAGAACTAGCTTCCATTTTCCATTTGGTGGCCTGGGGTTTCCAAATGAGGTTAAAAAGTTGAAAAAATAAAGACTCCTTTGCCCAATGATTTTGGCACTTAGTCTACTCCCCAAGAGGATTCTGAATTCTCACTTTGTTCACTGAAGAATAGACATCCGTAGAAAGTGCAAATGATGGCATCTTCAAATTTTGCAAATTTGAAGTCCCCATATTGAAAAATTTGCCTTTGCACACTAAAAAGTGCACCTACAAAATCTGCCCAAGTGACCTATTTTGGAGGGTCACAATTTAAAGCTAGTTGATTTTCATGCCAAATAGATTGTTTCTCTCCATTCTCCTTATATTCATGTACTATGTTGCCTGATTTTAGAGTCACAAGATCAGATTTTCTATTTTTTCGAGATCAAAAGAAGATGCAGTTTTTTCAATTTTACATCTACATTTTTTATAGTGTTTCAAGGTGGTCAACTTTGGTCCCTAATATCTTGTGAACAATAATAACTAAATCACATCCCTCTTGCACACATACTTAGTGTACCTAGATGAGCTTATTTTTCTAGTGCCAGCCCCCCAAATTTTTTTTTGATATTTTTCAAAGTGGTGACTTTGAGAGCTCTGATTGGTGTTAAACATGTGCAGTTGCAGAAATGCCTTAGTAAGCTACTTTGTCGATTAATATCTTTCACTTCAGGATCCCTTTTGTTGATCTATTTGTTGCACTACATTCTTAGGTCAATTTTCTACATTCCTACTCAATTTTAGGCTTCCAAGATAAGTTCTGATGGGTTATTTAATCATTTTTTTATCGCGACATGGTCAAAATGGGTGTTCCAAAAAGTTTCAAATTTTGAAAATCTAAAGACAACCCATTTCCTTTTTTAGTATAAAACCTCTACAACTTCATTTTCATCAAAAAAGGAGGTCATATGATGCATTATTTTAATGCATTTATGGTGTGGCAAACACGTCCCGAGGACCAGTTTACAAAGGACACACCTGATTTTTGATGGCTGAGAAAAGTTTGAGGAAATGGGTTTTCTCTAAATAATTGATTATGGTTGCACGCAAAAAATCTTGGTTCCAAGGGTCACCGTTTGTGTGTAGTGAAATTTCTCCATTTGGGCCACAGGGGTAATTAAAAGTTACAAATTTTTATAATGTTTCAAATGTTCATATTTTAAATATTGTGCAAATGAAAAAGGGGATTTAGGGAAAACATAAAATAGATTTCAAATGTTTTGAAGGACAAGCAAGTTTAATTCTTATTTCTATTTGTCTAGAGGCAACTTTCACAACTTTCACAGACAAAGCTCATCACCAATCGCCAGTTTGAAGTGCAAATGAAGAAACAATTAAGAGATGCAATGTTTTCCAATGATGAATCTTCATTTGGGTGGATTAAATTAAAGCTTTGAGGCAAAGAACAAGGTTTTAATAATTTTTCAAAGTTCTTGACAACAGGCATAGCGTATCATAGTTTTGAGTAAAAAATGCAAAAATAAATTATCCATGAGCGATGACTACTATGTCCATCATCCATTGCTAATATATGCCACCATTTCCAATTTCAATCAATGATGGAGCAAGGTTTCATTTCCCGTCACTGATTTTATATTGTCTTTTGTTCTCCATCGGAGATTTGTGATGATGGTTGTTGAGTAAAGTTTTTGTACAGAAGATCAATCTGGGCATTATTTCATGAGTTCTTTTTAACAGTGAAGTAAATAAATGGTGAACTCATAGGTAAACTCTTCTGCAGTTGATGAAAAGGGGAGTTAAAACTTTTTTGGCTGGAGAACATGATATTGGGCATCGCTATTTTAATATTTGCTTTCACAAATGGATTGGAGATGTGCGATGGTTTTTCTACTCATCTCGGGCATCACTAATTAATTTTAGTTGTTCTAAATAAACGAGAGATGTGAGATGGTGATGGGAAATGTTGAGGTGCATGCAAAGTGGAGGCACATGTAAATGATTTTTCCCGATGAAGATTTTAGTGGTTGGGAACATAAATTTAAAGCACTTAATGTGATTTTAAAGGCTTTGTTTCTATTGCTAATAATTTTCATATTTCCCGAATGCATCATAGATGTGCCATAGTAATTGTGAGGAATAAAGTTTGGTAGGCCCACAATTGATATCAAATATTATTATTTAATAAAGTATTTCGTGATGAGTAAAAATAAAAATGCAATGGACATGTAAAGTGTGGGGGTAAAATACCCGATTGAAAAGAATTAAAGGCCATCACAGTGAAAAATCAAAAACTTCCTTTGTTGGTGGATTAAAATAAAAATCTCTTTTGCTGAGAAGTGAAAAGAAGAGGAAACAAGTAATTATTTTACTGCCCAAATTTTAATTTTTCAGAGCTTGCCTAATAAAGCTAAAAGAACTTTATTTGTTGGGTAATGAATATATGTATTTCACGGAGACTGTAGATGGAGTAAATAATGAATATGTAGGGCAAGAGTTTTCTATAGGGGAGAAGAATATTTGTTGTCCAATGAAGTGGAGAGTGAAAATATTTCACAAAATAATTTTTGTTCTTTCATATACAAATATTTTCTACAAAAAATAAAGGTGGAATGATGTGTCTTCCAAGGGAGAATGTTTTTCTATTACAAGTGAATGATGAAGCAGGAATACAGGGGCAAGGATGAAGAGTCTTCAATAGGAAAAGATAGTTGTAGATCGACTAAACTAAATGTGTCAAGTGTCTTCTTCAAATGAGCATTTAGGGTTTTTTATTTTTCCTTAACTGTTGTTTTTCTACCTCATTTTTAGAGAGGTTGTTATGTGATTAGTCACAGAGTATACTGTAATATGAATAAAACATTTCAAAGGTTTTTTTTAGGATGGAGTCTATTGATATCTATGAAATTTTGATTGCAATACTGGCAAGATAATACCGAATAATGCAATTTCAAGGCCATTTTACTCTCCTATGTACTAGTTTTGCAAGTTATGAATAATATAATTAAGGTTATCTTATTTGTTTCCATCAGTTTCAGATAGATGTGTGGCTCTATTCTTGGCTATTAATTAAAATAATTAATGTGCATACTTGAATATGGCTGTAAATTTGTATTAAACTAAGTGCTTTGATTCTGATAAGAAGTAGTGGTCAGGATATTATGTTGAAATATTGTAAGACAACATTTCAGAGCTTCATATAATGTTAGATTGAATATTTTTATCAGATTATGTGGGTGTTTAGGTTGACTCCGCTCTAATGAATGAAGCATTGATCTAAGTGGATTATTCATGTTACATTATGTTGGTTAATTCAACAACTGATTATAAATTTAAATCATATTACCTATCAGTCCCAATTTGTTTGTATGTTGAGCTCATTTTAATGAATCATGTCTCTCATGTTTAAATGAGGCATTACTGTAGAGGTCATCCAAACATTTAGAGTACTATGTCTTTCAAAAAATCAAAGGAGAAACATCTATTTATAGTGTATTTTGTACTTTAACAGACAATTATCTATAAATATACTGATTGGAATTACCCTCCCTAGTTTAACAAAGCCAAAATGTAGGAGATTTCAGTCTCTGATTGAATCTTGTTCATTGGCCAAATCAAATATTTGAGTTTGAATGAGAAAGTGGCTACTCTTTAGGACTCATTGCATTTGTTGATTTAGAAACCAATAGGAATGCTGCTAGTGTTGATGATGTCAACCTCTAGCATTAGAGTTGTGGGTATTGATGTCAATGCAATGTTGTTGGTGTTGTCATTGATGTCTTACTTTATTATATTTGTAGAAGTTGTGTTTTGGAGAGACATTTGGATGTTCTATTGTTGATGAGAGGTGTAATATATGTTGTAGATGTGTTGTAGAGATGTTAGTGGTGTTGTTGACGTAATTGGCTCACTTGGTTTCCAAGTGCTTTTAAGAAAAAATGAATAAAAGAGATTAAAGTGTTATAGAGTGTTGTTTAGTCTTCTTCTCTACATTTCTTCATGGTTGAAGATATTCCTATGTGTTTTGGATATGATGTTTAGAGGTTTTCAAAGGTTCTATATCGAGATTTTTAGGTTAGGGGTCATTCTGCAGTGAAATTTTTAATTAACAGTATGTTTTTCTGGTGAAATAAGTTATCTAGGAGTGTTTTTTATGTGGTCCATGAAGTTGTCTTCAGACCCGATTAAGCATGAACTTAATTGTCAAGGGAATTAATACATGTTTGGCCAACATAGTGTGTTAGCACTAATTGTGGAGGATGATTGTTGTTTGTGGAAGTGTTGAGAAGTGTGTTAGTGTATATTTGGGTCCCACTTAAGTGGTGGTGTGGTATGCCTAAATTTCTTTACACCATGGAAGTGTTTGGTTTCGACCTATTTGATGTTGCACAATTGAGGTACATACGTTTCCTTAAGGCTGACCTAATTGAGATTGTTTTAGGTTGTGGATGGTATAAATAAAAAGGTGTGTGTGATGAAAAAGATTCAAAAGTGATCAAGTGTGGTGGTCTGAGTGTGAGATGTAATGCCTATGACTCCCATATGTAGTGAATAGAAGGTGTCTACATTTTAGTCTATTGAATGAGTTGTTTGTGCTTTCATGGAACTATACCTTTGGCATATAAGAGAGATGAATTGCTAGTAGTTTAAATTGGCAGTTAGCCATCCCTTATTCTATCTTCTTTCTTCTAGATAGTGAGTCCTTTTGTAGTGATCCCTTCTTTATTTTTAGCAATGAGCCCTCCAACAATGAGCATATTATATTCAATTTTGCAATTCATTTATATAGTGACCTAATTCTCACTATGATTTTTCCCTTCTTGGGTTTTTCATGTAAATCTAGTGTTCCATTGTGTATGGTGTTTTGATATTTTTATATTTCACTTGTTTACTTCATGCTAAATCTGATTAAGATTTTCAAGGTTAATAAAGATCTAAATGTTAATGAGGGTTTTGATGTTTTAATTTACAACTAATTCATCCCCCTCTCAATTGTCGTGTGCATATAAAAATTGGTATCAGAGCATTGTTCCTTGGAATAAGCTTAATTGCTTGAGGTAGATCCAGATGACACACAGGAAGGAGGCTCCCTTGTTTAATGGGATGAATTATGAATTCTATAAAACCATGATGGAAGGTTTCCTTATTTCCCTAGGGTTTAGAGTTTAGAAGTCAATTGAAGATGGATATACCTTGCCCACTAATGGTCGGAAAACTAATGATGAGATCAAGGCATATGTGAACAATGGAAAATAAATGAAATCTCTTTTGAGTGGTCTTGTTGATTAAGAACTTGTGAAGGTTATGAGCTATAAATCCACTAAAGAAATCTGGAATAAGTTTAAAAGTATCTATGAATAATATGATAAGGTCAAGCAAGCAAAGATGCAAAATTTGAAGACTAAGTTTGAAACCCTAAGGATGTCAAAGGATGAAGACATTGCAGGCTACATGCATAGAGTGGATGAAGTTGTCAATTACATCAATGGCCTTGGTGGAAAATTGAAAGAAGATAAGGTGGTAAAGAATGTACTTAGAACTCTTCCTAAATCTTAGAGTCCTAAATTTTTTGCTTTTGAGGAAGTTTAGGATTTAGATCATTATTCTAAAGATCAATTGTTTGGTGCTTTAACTACTTTTAAATTGAGAGAGTTTAGTCAAAATGATTCAATAAAAGAGACTTGTTTTAAAGCTATCAAAATAGAGAAGGATTATGGATCATATCTAGATGATTCTGAAGAGATAGAAGAAAATTTGGTTAAGAGATTGAAAAAGGGGATTAGAAAATATAGAGCTAAGCTTCCTTTCAAATGTTTAAACTTTGGAAAAATAGGTCATTACACTTCAATATTTCTAGTCAAAGTTTCAAATGACAAATATAAGGATAATAAAAGTAAATCTATCAAGAGAAGTTATTATGTTAAAAAAGATGCTAGCATAGTTGATGATGAATCTAACTACCCAGATGATTAAAATGATGAATTCTTGTTCATGGCTATGAATGTTGGTGTAGACATCTAAATTTAACTACTCCCACATGGTAAAATTCACCTCTTTATTCATCTATTTCACATCCTCTATTAATATTAATTAAATTGATTGATTTAATTAATATTCCTCTCTTTGCCTAAAGTTTCATAAAGTATTAATTTAATAATTAATACTCTACCCTTTCATCCCCTTCCTCTCTAAATTAAATAAACATATCAATTTATTTAATTTACTCATTTGACCTTTTTTTAAAGCAATTTTAAATTCTTATTTTTCTCTCTCCTTGTCACATCCTCCATAACCCTCTTCTAATTTAGATTAATTTAATTAATCCCTAATTAGGATGTGCACATCTTAATCAAGATTAATGTCACATCCTCCATATTCTCCCACTTGCTTCTAATCCATCATTAAGTTTCTTAATTATTTTTTTGCACAACCATAATCTAATCCCCTTGATACATTTAGCATACCTTTTTGGTCAACCTTCACATTTGCCACATTTGGCCTAGACCCTCTTCCCCATGTGAATTTAAAATTCATTTTTTATTCCTCTAATAATTCTTCTCTTCCCCATGTGATCATTGAATGGTCACATCAGTCACATGAAGCCTAGAAGCTTCTATTATAAGGACCTTGTCTTATCCATAAGGCACTTTCTAGCCTCCTTCATAAGAACCTTGCCTTATCCACAAGGTGCTCCTCATATGAATTTAAAATTCATATTTATTCTCCCAACCACCTTATCCATTCCAAACATTTGAATTTAAGATTCACATTTAAATACCCAACCACTTTTCTCTTCCCCATGGAGATTCTTGAGGAATACTAAAATTCCTCATGTCACTTTCCTCTCATATGGGAGCAAGAAGTTCCTTTTTGAGGAAATCTTCTCCCCTCCCAAGGTACTTTCAAAGTATTTATCTTTTCTCCACATCATTTGTCCTTCTTCCACAACATTTGTACCTTTTCCATCTCACCATGTCCTTTGGACACTTCATCCTCCAGATGGCAAGATGTGAGGGTTTGTGAGTCCTCACCTTACCATAGCCCTCCATCTTGGCCATGGTCGCTCAATCCTGACCATCGAGTTCTCTAGAGAATTCAATTTCTTATATAAATAGCCCCCCTTCTCATTCATTCATTTACCTTATGAATTTTATCACACTCATTTAGCACTCAAGGAATTCAAGCATTCATCAAGCACTTGCTCATCTTTCATATTCAAGCACTAGTTCATATCCTCCATTGTTTCACATTTACAAGCTTGTATCCCCTTCATTTACATTCATCTCTTAGAATACCCCACATCCTCCATTGCATCTTCACCTACTTTCATATCATTTTAGATCATCTTGCCACTAAAGGAGTACACATTTAATCTTTAATCAAGCACCAACCAAGGAGATCAACACAGATAAAAGGTATAATCACTTTTGTTTTATCTTTATTTTGTTTGTGTTCAACTTAGGATAATCTTGAAGTGGTCTAGTGTTCTCTACTTTGCATTTCTTAGTTTTTTTTTGCATATTTAGGAGTAGAAACACTTGCACACAGTTGGAAATAATTCTATTGAATTTGAAAGATTTGTGAAGAAAATTTCTCAAGAAATAGGTCACAACATCAAAGGAACTATTGTGATTGATTTTCATGCTACAGAGGAGAAAAATCACTGGATAATTGATAGCATATGCTCAAATCATATGACAGGTGATAAGAGTAAGTTTGTTAAACTTGAGAATTTGGAAGGTGGTCTTGTTAAGTTTGGTGATGATACATCTGCTAAGATATGTGGAAAAGGTTCAATTATTTTTTATGGAAAGCATAGAATAGATGATGTTCTTTATGTAAAGTGTCTCTGGCATAATATCTTGAGTGTAGGAAAGATGTGTAGAAAAGGATATAAATTTGTATTGTAGGATGGTGGTTGTGAAATTAGTAAAGGAAGCTCTATAACTCTAGTTGTATGAATAATGAAATATTGGAATTCTTATCAGCTCAAAGGTGCTAATGATAAGTGCTTTATGACTCAAATTAATGAAATTTGGCTATATCATAGAAGAATGTGTCACATCAATTTTGATATTCTAGTGAGGATCAGCTCTACTCAAGCTATGAGACATATGCCAAGAAATATAAAGCATATCAATGTAGTTTGTAAGAAATTCCAATTAGGAAGGAAACAAGAAAAAGGCCCAATATCAAAGAATATTCTACCACAAGAATTTTGGAGTTGGTTCATACAGACCTATGTGGACATACAAGAACATGAAACTTTCAAGGTGATAGGTATTTCATGTTATTGATTGATGATTACTCTAGAATGACTTGGATAATTTTTCTCAAAGAAAAATAAAAATCTCTATACAATTCTAAAGCATTTAAAGTTATGGTTGAGAATGAAATGGATATGAAAATTAAGTGTTTAAGGTTTGATAGAGGTGGGGAGTTCACCTCAAATGAGTTTAACACATTTTGTAAAGATCATGGGATAAAGAGGCATTTGTCAGCTCTTAGGACTCCTCAACATAATGGAGTGGTGGAAATAAAGAATAAGATAGTTTAGGAAGCAACAAGTACAATGATGAAGGAAGAAAATCTACCGTATGTCTTTTGGAGAGAAGCTATTCACATTGCAATATACATAATCAATAGAGTACAAGCAAGAGTAAAAAGTTCAAAGACTTCCTATGAACTATGGTATGGAAGAACTCCAACTATCAAATATGTTAGTGTTTGGAAGAAAATGTTATATCCAAAGAGATGAAGAAAACTTGAGAAAGTTTGATGGAATGCCAAATGAAGGAATCTTCCTTGGATATTCTACTATAAGAAAGGCTTAGAGGTTCTACAACAAGAGGCTAAAGAAGATAGTTGAAAATGCAAGTGTCAAAGTAGATAAAGAACCACATAAAATATCAATAATGATAGAAGGCTATGAATTTGATGAGTTTTATTGTAGAAAAGAGGGAAAAGAAAATGATATACAAGTAGAAGAGGAAGAAGCTATGGAAAGTATTTCTAAGACTCTCAAGTATGTGCAAAAGAATCATTCTAAAGATCAGACCATTAGTCATAAGAGCAGAGGCATGTTGACAAGAAGAAAAGATAATATGACATAAGAATAGGTAAATTTGTGTCTACTTTCCAAAGTAGAACCTAAGACATTCATTGAGGCATGTAATGATGCGAATTGGACCAAAGCTATGGAAGACGAATTGATGCAAATTAAGAAGAACCATTCTTGGTAATTAGTCCCAAGACTAGCAAACAAGAATGTAATAGGAACTAAATGGGTATTCTAGAACAATCTGAATGAGAATGGAGAAGTCAAAAATAAGGCTAGACTTGTGTGTAAGGGATACTCACAAGTGGAAGGAATAGATTTTGAGGAGACATTTGATCCAGTGGAAAGAATGGAGGCCATTAGGATGTTTTTTCCCTTTGTAGCACATAATATTTCAAGGTTTATCAGATGGATTTGAAGCCTGCATTCTTGAACAGTGAGTTGGAAGAAGAGGTATACATTGAACAACCATAAGGATTTTAATGAGTAGATGATCCTAATTTGGTTTACAGATTGAAGAAGGGATTCTATGGTCTCATGCAAGCTCACAAATCTTGATATGTAATATTGGATAGGTACTCGTTGGAGTAGGGATTCAATAAAGGTACTATAGATAGCAATCTTTACTTTAAAGTTGAGAAGGATCAAATTTTTATTGTGGTTGTGTCTATTGATGATGTAATCTTTGAAGGAAATGATGCAATGTCCAAGTAGTTTATAAAAGAGATACAAAATGAATTTGAGATTTCAATGTTTGGGTAGATGAATATCTGCCTTGGGCTACAAATCAATTAGATAGAAAAAATGAATATTCATTTCACAGTCAAATTATGTCAAGGAAATGTTGAAGAAGATTGGAATGGAAGGCTCTAAACTAGTACGTACTCCTATGGTTGCTAGTTGCAAGTTGGGCAAGAATGATAAATATCCTAAGAGTGATTAGAGAAAGTACATATCAATGATTGGTGTATTGCTATATCTAACTACTACTAGATCAAATATCATGCATGCAGTTTGTCTTGTGGCCATATTTCAAGATCCTAGAGAATCGCATGTGGTAGCAGTAAAGAGGATATTTAGATATTTGTTGGGCACTCTAGACTATGGTCTTTGGTATCCACAAGATAATAATTTCTCTTTAAGTTCCCATATTTAAGTAGATTGGGTAGGTTGTGTGGATGACAAAAGAAGTACAAATGGAGGTGCTTCTTTCTTGGAAGCATATTGGTTTCATAGTTGAGTAAGAAGCAAGTATCAATTTCACTATCTACTATAGAGGTAGTGTATATTGTAGTAGTATCTTGTTGCAAACAGATGCTAGGATGAAGCTAAAATTGAAGGATAAGAGAATATAATATAATGAACCTATTTCTATCTTGTGTGATAATACAAGTGCTATCAATATATCAAAGAATCTAGTGATGCATTCAAGAACAAAGTATATCTTAATTTGGTATCACTTTCGAAGGGAGAAGGTTTCATGAAATGAGGTGACCAAGACCTACAAAGGGATGACCAGGACCTTCAGAGGGGTGACCATGCCCTAACAGGAGTGACCGAGCTCAGAACAGGGGCGACCCCGCCTAGAAAACAACTTCTGTGAGGTAAAAAATAGTGTTTTGAGTCATTTTTTTAGATCATTTTCTATTCTTTTGATTATTATTAACCCCCTAACTCTTCTTGTTGGTGATTGTGAAGGTTTTTAATAATGTGTAGGTATTTTACACTTGATGAAGAATAGAGGTTAAAACTACTAACACGTTTTTTGCAAGATGAAAGGACCAAGGCATTTAGTTAGTTGTTTGCTTTCATTTTTCCCACTAATTAGGCAGATAGTCTAAGTAGGGGAGTCAATACATTGTGTTCTTTGTTTGTAAGCAAGCTATTTAATTATCCAATCCCCTTGCACCATTTGGCGATCCTGGGTGAAGAGAAATCATAGCTTACTCAAGTCCTTTGTGTTACCCAAGGGGGCATTACATCGTTCAAGCTTTCCCCTTGCACTTCGTGTGAGCCTAAGGAGTAACCAAAAATAGTTAGCATTCTCTTCTTAATGGGACCTGCTTGGGGATTTCATCACCCCAAGGGATGATTCAAACCATGTGTACTAGCAAGGTATATAAACGGGAGAGGCCAAAGTTGTACCCCAATCCAGTCACAACATGTCTAGCGAAGCGTCGAACCTAGGGTGATACCTAGATAGACGTGAAGAGTTGGTCTGAGCCTTCAGTATCTTGCTGGGGTTCTCGAGTCACGCTTTTGATGGGTTGGTGTTGAAAATTGTGCCTCACATATCGATCATATATCGAGGACTCCCTAGATAACCTTGTTTATCCTCTAGCTAGAGGACTGTGTTGGCCATACCCCTCATACTAATCATAGGATTGTGTTCTTTGAACTATCTTTTCTATGAAAATCTAGTGCATATCTTACTAGTCAAGTCATTCTTTCCTTTTTCTTGTTGTTTGAAGTGTTTTCTATCCTTTTCCATAGTCATTTTTCCTAAGTCAAGTTTAGGTCTATTGATAGAGGTGACCACACCCTAACCAGGGGTGACCCTAACCTCAAGAGGGGTGACCTTGCCCTTTGTCTCAATCATTTTTGAGTTAAAATTGTTCACTTTTCAACCATATAGGCAACCCTACCCTGAATAAGGGTGACCAAGACTTGTCCAAGGGAAACCATGCCCTGCAGAGGGGTGACCACACCTTAAATAGGGGTGATCCCACCCAAACAACTATTTTTCACTCTGAATAGTCTATTTTGTCTCCTGTTTCATCATTTAGTTAGTCCATTCTCCCATTATGAGTTGTCGTTTTATCATTCTATCAATCTATTTTCCCATTCTAAGCATCCATTATGTCATTTTGTCAGTCCATTTCCCCATTTTGAGAGTCTTTTATCTCATTCTATGTACCCGTTCATTTATTTAGAGAGTTTGTTTTGCCATTCGGGGAACTCATTTTGTTGTTCAAGGAATCCATTTCATTGTTTAGGGATCTCGTTTCATCATTCAAGGAACTCGTTCCATCATCTAGTGAGTCTGTTTCACTGCTTTTCAGGCTTGTTTGACCTCATTTCTAATTAAAAAAAGTCCAAAAACTAGTCAGGTGACTAGGCCTTGGGAACAAGTAACCACGCCCTTTAGACAAGCGACCATGCCCCTTAGATAGGTGACCTCACCTCTTGAATAGGAAACCCTGCCCAATCTAGAGAGTCAAATAGTTGGGGACCTAAAACCTTGTCATTTGTTGTGATCTAAACACTTTCATCCCCTTCCGCATCATATAGGCACTCTTAGAGCATCTGTAGGTTGCACCTTTCATCATCGTTCCCTTGATCCAAATCCCCTAAACCTTGTTTTAGAGGTTATTATCCGAATTGACCTAGGTGTTTGAATCTGATTGTTATCCTACACATCAATCATTATCTTTGTCCCAATCAATCCACTTCCATCTCGAGGTGGATTCAGTGTCGTAAGTCATCATCCTTGGCCCAATCAATCCATTTCCATCTTAAGGTGGATTTGGTGCTATAACCATCTATCTGTCCTTCAATTTTATCAACTGACGCCTTAAGTTACCTAAGATGATTTCTGAATTGGGTTTAGAATCCCTTACATCATCCATCATCTAATCTTGTCAATCATTTCACCAACTGATCCTGATCCATCATCTAATCCTATCAATCATTTTACCAATCAATCCTTATCCAATCACCCAATCTCAATCCTATCCAATTATCCAATCAATTCTATCCAATCATCCAATCAACCCTTATCTAGTTATCCAATATCATCATCTAATCAATCAATCCTTTATCCAATCAAGCTTCCAACCATCATTTAGGTCATCCTTGCATTGAATTTAGTCTCATCTTAGTCCAACAAGTAGTTCTACATTATCATGCCCATTTAGACTAGATCAAAAACCAAGAAGAAAATGGCACAACAACAAGGTCAAGGTTCCCAACCAAACATCCCTCAAGATCTGAACAACGGGGAAAACATCTCTCAGGATCCTAACAATGGAGAAAAAATATCTCAAGATCCTAACAATGGTGTGAACATCTCTCAAGATCCCCATAATGGTGCTTTGTCACAATCTAACACCGACCATCAAAATACTTCACTACTCGGTGATGAGAACATGATCAATCAACCTGAAGTCACCATTGATGAACACCTAGGCAATCCCGCTAACATTTAGATAATAGTTTTCCTCCTCAATGAGTGTGGAGATAAGATCCTCACTACTTTTCTCATGAAGGAGTCAAACCACCATCTGGTTTTGACATGTCACAGTACACCAATACCTAGACCCCTCCAATACATCAAGACCCAAAAAATGTTCCCAAAAATTCCTATGTTCTCGAGGGTACACCCATAGATAACTAGTATCATCCCAAGTTTGGAAATGTTGTGATACATCAAGTTTCCAATTATCCTCCCCTTCCATCCACAATCTCAATGGCACCATATAATCCTTATGATCCCTATGCCTATGGCATGCCACAAAACATCCCGTCTACTCCACCACTCCCACCTTAGTATCCTAGTCAACCACCTGTCAACATTGGGGGCAATCCCTTCTCGCATTGATGCCACCATGAGGACCTGTACCCATAGGCAATCTCCTACCACCCCCTCATGGCAATACTTTAGTGTTCCAACAACCTCTCGTTAATCCTCATCAATCCATTACTTCATAGGCATCGTTGTAGCATGCAACTATTCCCTCGCATGCACCACCACAACATACCATTTTTTTTTTCCCATGCAATAATATCATCAACAACCTCCACAATATAATGTTTCACTTCTGCAATAGGACATGTTGTAGAAAAATGTTTTGAACCCACAACATATTGTTGCTCATATACAACCTCCTCATCAGGAAACACAAACTGCATCACACCCTCAACAACCACCTCATGGTGCCTTTGCATCAGTCCCACAACAACAACACATTCCATCTCACACTCTTTATCAATAATAACATATGCACATTCCCACTCAAACACAACATAATCCTCTCATGCAATATCTCTACCATCCATCCAACACATACATTGGTTATGCTAATTTGAATATCCATGTGGCCTCTTATAATCCACCACGGACTCAACCACCACTTTACACTAATCTTCCACAATCACACACTAATCCCTACCATCAAACTATCAATTTGCAACTACTATCGTATGCTACACAACATCCAAACGTTGCCTATAATTATCAATCAAATCCATATTACACTCAGCAACAACCACCCTATCAACATGGTGTTTTTTCCACCTCTTACTACCAACAACCATCATCACAACAACAAGGAGCTTCCACATCCTTGTACTACCAGCTCTACACAATGCCCCGTCCACTTCATATTATCAACAGCAACCACCTCAACAATAGGCACCCTCTACCTCTTATTACCAAAATCCTTCATCATCCTATCTGCCTTACGTTAATCCACAACCTACACCCTCATATGATCCCAATTCTTTTGTCCCATCTTCATCACATCAGCAATATCCACCCAATCCATCTATTCCAACTCCACCCACCAATAAAGAGCTAGAGGAGCTCAAAGTTGCATTGAAAGACCTACAAGCGGGTATGTCCAAAAAATCCTTCAAGTTTGAAGAGATTTTCCCATATCTATTTAATTCTTTGATTTCACTTTTCCCCTTTCCAAATCATTTTGAGATACCCAAGTTTGACAAGTATACAAGAACTAAAGATCCAAAGGCCCATCTGTAAGAGTTCTATACAAAATTCCAAGATGTCCAACATAATGACAATTATCTCTTGTGCTTGTTCTCTAGAAGCTTAGGAGGGCCGACCTTAGATTGGTTCATGGGTCTCAAGAAGGGGATAGTTTCTTCCTTCATTGATCTTTTTGAATAGTTTTTCAAAGATTTCTCCTTTAATTTGGAGAAGGATATTGACACTCTAGACCTCTTGAAGGAGAAGCAATGTGATGTAGAAACTTTCGCTAAATACCTACAAAGGTGGCGAGTTGTAGCTAGCCGTATGAAATCCCCTCCCAACGAGAAAGAAATGGTCACCCTTTTTGTGGCTAATGCCCATCCCAAAATGGCACATGCTCTTAATATTCATTGTGTCACTACCTTTGCAGAGGTTATCAAAAAGGGCCCCATCATTGAGAGAGCACTTGTCGCTAAAGGGAAAATTAAACTGTACAACTCGGATGAGGACAAGTCATTCGGTGAAAAATCCTGTTACTGGAATAAGAAAAAGAATGTAGTCAATGATGTAATCATTGATACTAAACATGTTCAGGTGGCCAATACCTCCCAGAGACAACAACCATCCATGCCCAATTGCATATCCATTCCACAGGGGGCACCTCGACCCCCTCAACAATCTAATCAATACAATCAAGGGGACGATAAACATCAATACACTGAATTAGGAGAACCCTTGAGCATTGTCTTCAATAGGTTGTTGTAGGTCAATTACCCCATCACATATCTAGTGACTAAACCTTTTGATGAGTCTAAACCTAAACCCGCTTGGTACAAGGAAAATGAGTATTGTGACTTTCACAAGACCAAAGGTCATTCCACAAACAAGTGTCAAGGTCTAAAAATGTATGTCCAAGATCTTATAGATCGAGGAGATATCCATGTGGATGTCAACCAAGCCTTGTCATCCAATGCTTAGTTACAAATATATGAAAATGCTTTCCCCAAGCATAACCAAGGCCCTCGCACAACCAACACAAATCTTGGACGTAGTAACAATAACAACCAGGATAACAACACTAATAATATCACCTACAAGATTGTCTTGCTTAACTATGAGACTCTCATCATGCATATTGGGCAAGCGGAACCATGTGTGTCTATGATACATGTCAAAGGAAAGGAGCCTCAATGTGTTGTAACCACTCACCACACTTGCATTACTATCTCTAGAGCCTCCGTGTCAGCCCCATTACCTCTTGTGAGCTCTCAATATAACATCATTGACCATCTAGGAAAGATCACAGTACAAATATCTATCCTAGATTTGCTAAAGTCTTCTCCTGTATATCAGAAATTCTTGACA
Organism: Sequoia sempervirens; assembly: GCA_007258455.2. NCBI lineage: Eukaryota > Viridiplantae > Streptophyta > Pinopsida > Cupressales > Cupressaceae > Sequoia > Sequoia sempervirens. The sequence continues at coordinate 160,944 of VDFB02259650.1, read as the reverse complement.
AAATTTTTATAGGATTCTTGTGTCCCCAACAACATCGACCCCACATAGTTCCAAGCTCTGGTAGGACACCTTTCATCAACCTACCAACTAGGTTTTAGCCAAAACGACATGCCTACCATCAATTCCAATCACAATAGACCCCTCCATATAGAGGTTCTCATCGCTCAACATAAGGTAAAGAGGGTCTTGATAGATAATGGCTCTACTCTCAATCTCTGTACATTAAAATTGATAAAGCAAGTAGGATATACCCATGTTAATTTAAGCAATCAAATAATCACTGTAAAGGCTTATGATAATGCAGAAAGGGATTCCAAAGGGGTTATTGATCTTCCAATTCAAGTTGGCCTAGTTATACAATACACCACTTGTCATGTCCTTGATCTAGACCTCCCCTACAACCTTCTTCTCAGTCGACCATGGATCCACACCATGCAAGTCATCCCATCTACCTATCATCAATGCTTGAAGTTCCTGTTTAATGGAATGGAAGTTACGATACAAGCTGATCCCCAACCATTTGAATATTTTTGTTCACTCGAAGCTTCTTTCCCGCATTCCCATTATTTTCCAAGAGTGGAAATGGGACCACCACCAGCATCCTCATCCAATTTTTCATCTAATCCATCACCCACCCCCTCATCCACTTCATCTTCTACATTTGATTCCATTATCACCAAGGTCTAGATCATTGACAAGGGATGTGGTGAGTATGATATGTGTATTGCTTTGAATGTGACAACCATGCCACCCTCACCACACACATATGGTCAACCCTCTAAGTTTGCATCGAAGGAAGAACAAAAGATAGTCACCTTGAGCTCCAAAAATTTGGGAACCAACACTTATGTATCTCCTGTGTTACCACAATATACACCTAAAAATGATATAAGTTAGTGGATATATCATGAAGAACCTGAACCTACTCCCCCTTTAAAGGAATATTTTCAAGAGATGTATCCTTGGCCCTCTAAGTACATTGAGAAATACAATTATATCGGGGGAGGTCCTGGTACAAAAGATCTAGGAAGAAAGTAGCTGATTGACACTTCCATACGTCCAAAGAATTCATATTTAGGCTATGATAAAAAGAAAAAGGGTCACGCAGCGTCAACTAGTACTTCTAACAACGTCAGTGCGAGCGATGGTCTTCAGGAAGATATACTAGAGGAAGAGTGTATCATACACACTTACAAAAATGTAGATCATGTAGACCTTTCCTCCATGTTCGAATGCCTATCCATTTGCACCATCAACCTTTCCCTTTGCCATCTCAAACTCATAGATTGGGACCTATGTGAAAGCACACCTATCAACTCACTTCCCTTAGTGGATACCTATGTACACCTCATGGGATTAGGGGAAGATGAATTCCCTAGTTGCAAAAATAAGACAAAGAAAAATCCAAAAGGGTCACCTAGTGAAAACCTCCTTGAGGCACTTCTTGACTCAGAAAAAGTCAAAACAAAGGATGTATCTGATAGTGAGAACCTCAGTGAGGTGCCAAAAGATGGGGACGTTCATCTTCCCCTTGTGGGAACATAGTTGTCAGAACAATCATCCATTTTGATCAAGGAAATGCAAGAGGTAAATTTGGGAAATGAAGAGGATCCCAAAATAACATATGTAGCCAAAGCTATCTCAAAAGAAGAACACTCTACCATCATTTAGCTCCTTAAGTAAGGAAAAATAATTTTGCATGGGCATATTCAGACATGCCTGGGTTAGACCCTGCCTTGGTAGTACACTATCTAGATGTATGTCTTGATGCCAAGCCTATCAAACAAAAGCTTCAGAAAATGAACCCTCAAGTAGCCTTGCTAGTTAAGAAAGAGTTGGAGAAATTATTGGAAGCTAGATTCATAAGACCCATTGACTACTCAGAATGGATCTCAAACATAGTACCTATCATCAAACCAACTCGCACTATTAGAGTTTGTATAAATTTTTGTGACCTCAAGGCTTGTCCTAAAGATGGCTTTCCTTTGCTGAACAGAGATATGCTCATAGACTTTATTGTAGGGAACGGGATGATGTCCCTCATGGATGACGTCTCTAGATACAATCAGACTGGAATTGCACTTGAGGACCAATATAAGACAACCTTCACTACACCTTGGGGTAAATTATATTATAATGTTATGCCCTTCGGTCTTAAGAACACAGGGGCAACCTACCAACGCATAATGACTGTCATCTTTCATGATCTTATCCACATCATCATGGAAGATTATGTTGATGATTTGTTAGGAAAATCAAGAAGTAGAGTAGAACATCCTATAGTCCTAAGGAAGATCTTTGAGCATCTAGAGCACTACAAGTTGCACCTCAATCCAAAAACGTGTGTTCGGGGTTATGTCAGGAAATTTTTTGGGCTTCATTGTCTCCAAGAGAGGTATAGAAGTGGATCCAACCAAGGTGAATGCAATTATGGATATTCCTCCACCTCACAACCTGAAATAGTTAAGGAGTCTCTAGAGTAAGCTATAGTCCATCAAAAGGTTCATAGCCCAGTTAGCTGACAAGTGTCAACCATTCAACCACCTCCTAAAAGGGAATACATCCTTCAAGCGGGATCCTATGTGTTAGAAAGGTTTTGACAAGATTAAGGAATACTTGGATCATCCTACTATCCTTATGCCTCCAATCCTAGGGAAGCCACTTTTATTGTACATCTCAACTACTTCAGTGGTACTAGGGGCACTGCTAGCACAACATGATGAGTCATCTAGAGAATGAGTGATCTACTATATCATTTGAACCTTAGTTGGCTATGAGCTCAACTATTCTTCAATGGAGAAGGCTTGCCTAGCCATATTTTTTTGTTCACAGAAGCTTAGACATTACATGCTCAGTCATCTAGTCAAGTTAATATCAAAAGTTGACCCACTTAAGTATTTTCTATCTAGAACAACTTTGACTAGCCAAATGGCTAAATGGGTCATGTTGTTGAGTGATTTTGGCATAGAATATGTGGATTGAAAAATCTATTAAGGGCCAAGTGATAGCGGATTAGTTAGCTGATGCTCCCCTGGTTGATGCACATCCTTTGGTAATAGAATTTCCTAATGAAGAGGTCTTTATAGTAGCAAAAGCTACCACATGGACACTATACTTTGATGGGTAATACAAACATAATGAATCAGGGATAGGAATCTTGTTTTTCACCCCCCAAGGTGATTATATCCCAAATTCATTCAGACTGTTCTTTCCATGCACAAACAATATAGCTTAATACAAAGCTCTTCTCACCGGCCTTAGAATTGTAATCAAATGAAATATCACTCATTTAAGGGTCTTTGACAATTCACAATTAGTCATGAAACAAGTCAATCATGAGTTTTTAACAAAGAATGAGAATCTATTACCTTATAAATGCATGGTCGATGACTTTAAGAAGTCTTTCACCTCTATTCAGTTTGACAAAATCCCCAGAATACAAAAACAAAGCTACCGATGCAATGGCTAGAATTGGTTCCTTAATTGACATGCCCAAGGATCAGACAGAGTGTGAATTCCTAGTTGAACAACTTTTAATCCCTGCATATGACATCCCTGAGAATGAGATGGTGTGCAAAATCATAGGTCCTACATCCCCATTGTATCATGAGATATATTCTTATCTTCATGACAACATCTTACCTGTTGACCTTACCTGCAATCAATGCAAGCCATTCATCCAATGTACATCCTGTTACACCATCATAGGTGATACTCTTTAACATCATGGATATGATGGAACTCATCTTCAGTGTTTGAACGAGGCTGAAGCTCACACTACATTGAAGGAAGTACATAGTGGTGTTTGTGGGGTCCACTCAAATAGCAAATCCTTAGCTAAGAAGATTCTCAGGGCTGGTTACTATTGGCCTACATTGGAGCATGACTCTTGTGACTTCATGAAGAAATTCTTACCTTGCCAACAACATGTGGACCTGATAGATGCTCCTACTCAAGATATGCAACCCATCGTAGCACCATGGCCTTTTTCTTAATGGGGTTTCGATTTAGTCAGCAAGATATATCCTCCATCCTCTGATGGCCACACCTTCATTATCACTGCCACTAAGTATTTCACTAAGTGGGTGGAAGCCATACCACTCTCCCAGATAATGGGTACTCAGATATCCAAATTCATCCTTTACCATATTATTTGTAGGTATGGCATCCCCTCCACCATCATTTCTAACAATGGAAAACCATTCAAAAACTAGGCTACAAAAGAGGTATGTGACACCTTCCATATCCAACACTAGTGGTCCATTCCCTATTACCCTCAAGGTAATGGACAGGTGGAAGCTACTAATAAAACTTTGATTAAAATCTTGAAAAATGTTGTCAACAGTACTGGTCAAGATTGGCACCTCCACATCCACCCAGCCCTTTGGGATTATCACACATCCATCTGCACTCCCACTAGCACCACTCCATATTCCCTTATTTAAGGTGCTAAAGCCATCTTTCCGATTGAAGTCGAGATCCCATCCCTGAGAATATCCTTGAAGAATCTCATCATTGAAGAAGACTCATGGGTTGCTCACCTCACTCAATTGGAGCTCTTAGATGAAAAGAGGATCAAAGCATACAATCATCTTTAGGCATATCAAAATCATGTTAAGAGAAGTTACAACAAGAAAGTCTATCCTCACCAATTTAACATTGGAGATCTAGTCCTTAAGGAGAATCAACATACCCAAAAGGACCGAGACAAGAAGGGAAAGTTTGAACCTACTTGGTTGGGTCCTTATGTCATTACAACAAAGTATGGATCAAGGGCATAGCACCTTGCCAGACTCAAAGGGGAGCCCCTCGAAGAGACTATCAACATCATGCACCTGAACAGGTTTTATACCTAAATCAATTAGGTCCTCCTATCCTACAAAAAATTTAAAAAAAATTAAAAAAGATTAAAAAAAGTCAAAAATCCAAAAAATAGTAAAGAGAAATAAATTCATCCTATGGTGAAAACCACCCTTGGTGGCACCTTGTATAAGTACGGTTGGTGTAATCCTAGTAACATGTGTCATCTGTAGATAGCTTAATCATTATCTACCTTGTGTTTGAGTTACTGCATGTCTCCATCCATCCTATCCTCCTATCCTATCCTATCACTTCATCTGCATCTCGTCCTTGGTCGCTTGGTATGTTTTGATTGAGCATTGGATGATTATTAGCTATCTATAATCTTGAGATTTTCATCCTAATCTGATCTTATCATATTGAGTCCTTCATCATGTCCATCTTTAACACGTTTCCTTCATTTCTCCCTCATCCCTTTGTCGTGTCAGTCTCCATTTGGTTCCCATCACGTCTCATCGGTCTTTTTGGTTGTTGTCAAACTATGTTGCCCCTACACTTGCACATAGGCAAGGATGATCAGTTGATCTACCCCTGGGGTGTTTTTTCCATCCCATTGTGGCCACCCCTTGTGGTCTTCATTGTCTCCTTTTCACTCTTATCCCTAGTTCATCTTTTGTCCTTTCTGAACTACATTGCCCTTGTGCTTTCACATAGGAAAGGTTGCTCATTTGATCCCCCAGGGGAATTTTTCCATTGTGTCTTTCATCATCCATCATCGGTCTCCATTTTTCGTCTTTCCACTTTTATCCATGGTCTTTTCCAAACTACATTACCCCTACGCTTTCACGTAGGCAAGGTTGATCATTTGATCCTCCCTCGGGGCATTTGTCCATCATATCTTTCGACATCCATCATCGGTCTCTATTGTCCTCTTTCGACTTTTATCCATGTTCTTTTCTAAACTACGAGGGTCCTATGCTTTCACATAGGCAAGGCTAATATTTGATCAGCCCTCGAGCCCCTAGGTCTGTAGGATGTGTCAGTCTTGTGTCTTGTGTATTGTTTCATGTTGGCAAGTGTGTCCTATTGATGATGTTTTCTACATAGCAACAACTCAGCCAGAATATGGAGATCCTATCTCTCTTGAAAGGTAAATCTCTATCAGCAAGCCTCAAGAGATAACCCCAAGGTCTCTAATGTCAGGTCTTGACAATGCATAAACATCTCAGTGATAAATGTAAAAATGTTGGTAATCACAATGGGACCTTACTACAAGCAAATACTCAATCTTTAATTTATCATATCTAGCAATATGATGATACTTAAACCCTAAATCTAACCCAATGATAAAAGAAATGACAAAAGATAAGGGTTTCAAAGAAATTTCTAAATTAAAACTACTCCTAAGTCTAACAATGCAAATGACAAACACTCGAAATGGACCAATACCTAAAAAACTGATTTCAACTTGACCCAGATGGATCTAGAATCTTATAGAAATAGTGCAATCTTCTAAGGTGTTAAGAATTTTTAGATAATGAATATTCATTCAAACAACCCTATTGCAATTGAAATGAATAAACCCTCACAATTGAACTAAGCACAATGAATATAAAAGTCTAGGCTAACTTTGTAAAGCAACTAGCAATCAATTGGTTACAAAAAGTATGGACCAGGGATAGTATGGACCAAGGATTGCTGGAAACACTTCAAGTACTAAATCATAAACACTATCAATTTACCTAACATTAACCCTAATGAATTTATCAAATAACTTAAGCAATTCCAAAGATAGAGTCACAAGAACCATGCAAGATAAATCAGCACAAGAGAATTCACCAAAAGCACAATGTCTCCAATTGTATTGAATCACCCAAAGTAGCAACAATTCCAGTATTATGTTACAACACTTGTTGAAAATGAACTAACTTCTAACCCTTCTCTACTGCTTAATTCACTCTAGCTCAAAACTATCTATCTTTTTTCTCTCTAGCTAGCCTTTACAAATGAGGCAAAATGCCATATTAAAGGAAACCGCCCAAGATATGTCAGCCTAGTTAGGGTTTACAAAAATAATTGGACACAAAACAAGTTAGCCAAGAGAAATTCAAAATAAAATAAAATATGCATTAAATGCATGAACTTCATCCAGGTCGGCCTGGGATCTCCAATGTAGCTCAGACCAATGCATGAAAAATAATAGGGAAGCACAAATTTTGATGTAGCCTTGCATTAAATACCTTCTCTTTTATCTTTATTTTGATACACCTTATCATGCACCAACAAAAGAACCTTGTCCAAGTTGGTTGTGGGTGGAAAAGGAAAAACCTTAAGTCGGCTTTCAATTGACTTAACATTTTCTCTTGATTTCTCCACCAATTTATCCCATTCAACTTTATTGATCTGATATTTATCTATAACTGCAATGTAGGTAGTAGCATCATCCAATTGATGTTCAGTAATTGAACCCTCACTAGTTGGGGAATATACATATTTCCACCATTTCCTCAACTATTCTAAGCTCAAATGCTTTGGTGCAAACCTCCTTCTCTTTGTCATGACCTCAAAGAAAGAAATGCATCCATTATAGATAGCGGTCAAGGTGTCCTCAATTTTCCTGCTCTACTTGTATATCTTCTTCAGAACCTTATGCCTTATTTGTGAAGCTTCAAACCATTCCCAAGGTTTTGTAGCTCAAGAGAAAGGGAGAATTCCATCATTTACCAGCTTATCCTTAGTATATTCCATGATGGTTCTAGTTTTCTGCAACAGGAGATCTACATCTTCCTTATCTTGAGCCAGTACTTCTTTTAACCAGTGTATTTCCCTCATAGCATCTCCTCCAGTTGAAAGAATGTCCTTGATAGCATTATTTCCTTTAGTTTGCACCCCTTGTACCCAATTTGTTGTAGCAAGAGTAGAATCCTTCATTCTTTCCAGCTCAGTGATAGTTTATTTGGGCAAGAGACTTGTAGCAAAGGATGAGGATCCAAAGGACTGCAAAGGTTTCATCAGATCCTCTAAACATTTCTTGAGTCCTTCAATCTCTTTCTTCATCTCCTATTTAATCTTTATTTCTTTCCTCAACCTACCCAAGATTACTGCACTTGAACCATCATATTCTTCAATATCCTGCTCCGTAGAGGTGGGTCCTAGGTTGATGGTCTGCATGTTGTAATCACTCCTAGTTATCTCATCTCTATTCTTTTATGTGGCAGGAGTAGCAATGTGGACCACTCTGTTGTTTGCTTCATCCCTTTCAATCTTTGAAATGACTATGGCCTTCTTCTTTCCTTTACCTTTTCCTAGCTTTGCTAGTAACTCATCCCATTTGGGTGGGGTATCTTCCACAACAACTTGCTTTCTCCTTATTTCTTTATTTAGCCACTCTAGAAGAGTGGAATCCAATTGTATTTCACTCTGCCCTACTTCCTCTTGTTGGTCCTTAGGTGGATCTTCATTCAAATCCTACTTCTCAAGAGTTTCTTTGGCCCTATCTTCATTTTCCTAAGTATGCTCTTCTCTGTGCACAGGTGATGGAACCTTATCTGATACTTCTTCTCTTTGAGGAGATCTAAATTTTTTAGTTCTAACAGGTGAATCTTCATATGCAACCAGGGGAGACTGCATCACCCTTTCTATTTCTTCCTCTACACTGTAAAGCTAACCCTCATGAAATTCTTCTCCCTCTATATCTTGGTGATCCTCAGCTTCCTTAGATTCACCTGGTTCTTTGTTTTGAGCTTTATGGTAAGAAGGGACATCATCATGTCATTCTTCATGATAATTAACTAGACGAGGATCTTTCTTTGGCATACTATCCTTAGGAGAAGGAGTTCTTGATTTCCTTGTGTATGCTTGTGTCTTTTCTCCTGAACTCTCTGCATCTACCATAGGTGGACCAACTTCTTCTTCATCCCTAGAGCTTACCTTTTGTGGCAGTCTTACAATTCTTCTTTTAGGCACAGAAGCACTAACCTCAAGATCCTGCTTTTTAGTTTCCTCTTTTCTAGGCTTCTTAGCCTTTGAAGTATGCCCCCTTTTCTTGGAAATAGGCTTCCTCTGTTTTTCTATTTCCTGAGCTTTTTCCTCTTGAAAATCTTTAATCTTTATTTTAAAAGGGGAGCTTGCCTTTCCCTTACCCTTAAGATCTTTTTCAGCTAACTCCTCATAAGTAGAATGAGGGTCCAAATCTCCCATCAAATCATAGGTGCATTGTACACCTTCATTTTCCAATTCCCATATCTAATGGTTCAGCCATAACTTGGTGCACTTAATGACTGGATTCATCAAATTTCATAATTCTATTTTTTCTTCTTCTAGCCAATCTATTTCGCCAATTGGTATGTCCTTTACTACCTCATAAGCATGGGCTTGAATCAAGTCCCCATCATCTTCAACCTGATTTGGAACTACCTTCACATTATATAATCAGACTAATTCAACTAGAAGCCAATAAAACTTCTTCTTTCTAACCTCATATTCATCACTGCAATTGCCCTAGTGGTCTTCCAAATCAGCCTTATGGCTATATTCCCTACTAGCCTTCTTTTGTGCTTCATGAGTTATGTCAAATATAGACCTCTTGGAATGGAAGGATAAACCAAGAATAACCATCTCCTCCTCTAAAGTTTGGGCTAAATTAATGGAAGGGCATGCCTCCCCAATGCCTATCTGCAAAGCAAAGTCTCCACCGAATCTAGTCTTATGTTTGTCCCTTTTGACAATAGCATCAAAGTCACATATTTTCCTAGTGACTTCTAGGAGTAAAATATGATCAATGGGATACCTTGGAAGCCTATATGGAGCCCTCCAAAAACCATTAATTCTTACGTAGGAGAAGGTGGGAAATTGTATGAACCATGCCCCATATTTCTTGATTAACTCTTTGGCTTGATCGAAAATCCTCATATGTTCTGCACCCTAAAGCAATCTAGTGATGTACATGGTGAATGCATCATTCACCCTCTTGTAAATTGAGCTCCATAAGTGCAATTGAGGGTAAACCTCATAAATTACATCCTGCCCAAAGATGTCCTTGGTACTTAATCCCTTGTTGGATGAAATCTTGCAAGTGCATAGACTAAGTAGGAAGTCATGGTGAAGGTCTTGGTTTGTAGCACATTGCACATCTTTTCATGAATCACATCACTTATAACACCTTCCCAATGATAGTTGATCTTTTCTTATTCCATCCTCACAATAACATGGCACATCTAACCCTCGAACATGTGTGCACTCTTCAGACCAACCACCTAGCTAAGCAATGTGATGGCATCATAATACTCCTTCTTGAACTTTTCTCTAAATAGTTGTTTGGGTAGTTTTGAATAGTGAGACTTGGGCATTTCCAACCAGGAATTAATGAGCTTTTGTGATTTAATAGTCTCCTCCAGGTTGAATGCCACCACATGGGATCTATCTAGAATGTGAAAGGTCTGGGCTATGGAGACAAGATTCAAATTTGCCACAATCCTCCCTTGGGGACCAACTATTCTCTGGGTATCTCTGTCATAATGTCTGGCACACTCAAGAACCAATTCATAACATTGCACTATAGAAGGAAAGCCAGCTACATGTGCCAATCCTAATTCCAACATTCTTTTAGCCACCAAAGGAAGATCTTGCGCTACCATTCTACCTTTGAACTCTTCATAGTCCCATTGTCCAACATTTGTGTTAGTCACCTCTGACCAGATAGAGGTAATCTTTCTCTCCAAGATCTTACTCCTAATTTCCATCTTGATTCTTTCTACTTTAGACACAAAATACCCCTCTGTATCACTCTTATCTCTTCCAGTTGTCACCTTGCTAGATTTAGCCTGCACTTGACAAAGGGAACCATAGTAAAGATCACAAAAACAAATTAGTTATAAAAAACATATTCATCCATAAAATGAGTCCCAAAATAAACAAGGTGCCATTAATTCTCATAAGAGAATGATCATATAAGAGTTTGGGTTTCAGGTCCACCCACAGAATCCAAGCCAGGGAGGAATTTCAGAGAATTCTGAGCTAGATGGATTGCAGCAAAATAAACATGAAGACCCCTATTAGTAACTTAATCCGATCATTATCAACCAAGAAAAAAAATATGAGATCTCAAAATAGCTCAAATAAATCATAAAGTGCATAGTCATTCATTAACAAGTCTTGCTATTTCATAATCCTTCATTTTCCACCAAATTATGGGAAAATCCACACGAGACGGATTTTCGTAGATGAAGTGATAGTCTGCAGATTTCAGAAAAACAAAGGAATGAAGGATTTTTTGGAAAATCCAGATGAGACAAAAATCCATGGGGAAGGTGAAACTCCAAAGAACTTGCGAATTTTGAGAAAATCCAAAGAAAACAGGAAGTCGGGGAATTCCAGCTAGAGGGGGATTCCATGAAGATCTTGAAACGCCAAGTACCATCATTTTCTCGCAACCTCATTCACTCAAATTGATCGAATGCTCACAAATTTGAGGACCTCGGGTATGGAAACTATTCAACTTGAACCTCCTATAGATCTTCCTTGAATTCTAGGCTCACTCAAAAGAAAATTAAGATGAAATGGCGATGCCCTAGGCACAAAACCCTAAATCTTGGTGATTAACACATAGAGCAAGCTTGGACTCAGATAACTCAATTTTTGGGTTCTCACAAAGGTTAATTATGGCTCACAAGAAATATAACTTACAATGAAAATGAATGAACGAGCTCAAAACTTACTTGGGAGACCATAAATAAAGCAATATCAAGCAACCCTAGCATCAGGTGCTCAAAGACATAGAAATTTGAACTCTGAACATATCCAAATGCCAATGACCATTCACATTCATCAATCAAAAGAGAGGCAATGTGTACATACCATTTGATGAAATGGAAATCGATTATTGCAACAATAGAGAACAATTTGAATGCCCGAGCAAGCTTCAACCACAATGACACCCAAGAAACAATCACCAAATCCACAATTCGGAAGTTAAGCACACCAAATTCAGCCAAGCATTACTAGATTGAACACTCAAATTCAACAGAATGCAAATCATAAAGCATAAGGGCAAGAAAATCCCCAAAAATTGATTAAATACATTGCTCACAATTCTTATGAGTGACCATAAATGCTTTCGACAAGACAAGCTGAAGAAGTTCAGAAACCTGATGGCAGTGTGAATTTCGAAAAAATTCGGTCCAGGGGGAATTCCGTGAAGTCACATATTTCCCGAACTCCAGTGTTAATTCACTTTTCCATACTTTGAATGATATCCAGGAAAATCTGGATGGAGCGGAAATCTCGAATTGGTGTAAAAATCCAAACTTCATTTAGAACTTAAGATTTTCAAAGCACAACTTAGGGGAATCACTTAGGCAAGCAAGATAAACATTTTAAGCTCATGCCAAGGCAAGGTAAATCCTCAAAATTGAAGGGCCAAAATACCAAGAGCGAAAGCAAAAGAGGGTCATGTTGATGGGTGTTTTATGACACAACAAACATTCTAGAATAAAGTGTCAAAGACACTCTATCCCCTCTTGAAAAACTACCTCGTATGCTAAGATTGCGAGTAAGATCATATGGTAATTCCAATGTTTAAGATGAGTGTGGATAAGCTCTGTGCTTTGATGTGATTATGTTGGTAAAACAAAGGGACTTATGCTAGGCTTGTTCAATTCACAATGAAGGTCTAGACAATGAAGCTCTATTGCTTGGGTCATGGATCAAACAAACTGAAAAAGGAGATAAGGGTTCAGAAGTTCTAATCTACTCCTAAGAATTCAAGAGATGGTATTGACTTGGTGGAACCAATAACCACGCTTTGCTTCGCCACGCTGACAACTACACAAAGGGGGTGCAATCTTCAAGGGAATGTGCTTATGATTTTCGTCATGAATAACTACCATCAAATCAACAATAATTATCTAGATAAGTTAAGCATCCACAAAATAAGCTCAGGCTAACTTTACGCATTGAATGAAAATCATCCATTCAAAGAAAGTATGAGCAAAAAGTTTCACCATAAATCAATACTTATCAAATCTTGCATTCATCTAACATACATGAAATAAAATCTAAACTATGATGAGGGATAAGAACCATAACAACTCCAAAATAAGAGAAGTAATCACCATCAGAACAATGCATGCATTACTTATTACTTTGGTAGTCTTACAACAATTGCTTATCTCAACATGTTTTGCAACATGCTCCCATGCCTTACAAATGAGGGGTTGAGCTCAATTTATAGGCTCCCCAACTACAACTCAATGGCCAAGATTAATTCAGGATCAACTGCCAAGATTACAAATAAAACCCTAATTAGGGTTTGCTACCCCTCGACGAATGAGAAAATTACATTTGAGGACACTTGTCCTTTTTGCTAAATATGAACCAACAAATAAAATAGAAAGTTGTTGCATGTTGATTTGGAATAATTTGATTGGTTGGAAGATGACGAGGCGCCACCTCAACATGTTGGATGCCTTCCTTGGTTTATTTTTCCATGTTCTTGCCTTAGAATATTTTCCTTGTCGATGACTTTATCCTTTGTGCTTTGATCTTGGACGACTTTGGCTTCCTCTTCTCACCTAACCTTGGAGCACCTGTTTAGACTTGAAGCCATTAAATCTTCCTTCCCGGATTGCTTTGGAATTCCTTCAAGTGCCTTGAATTTAGAGAGGAACTCCCTTGTGCTTTTTCCACAATGGAGGAAATTAGAACTTTCTTAGTGGAGAATTTCCCATACTTAGCCAAATTTTGGCTATTCAATTTCATTTTGTAACATCTTCAAGATTCTAGCCATTTTTGTGCTCAAATAAACTTTTCCGGTAGATTTGTCTTCAATTTTGAATTTGGCTTGCGTAAGTTGGATGTACTTGACGATGTGCTTGCCGTTGTCTTCATGATGCCAAATTCTTGGCAGACTTCCTGTTGGTCTTTTCCATGTGCAAGGGTAGACTCCCCAAGTTTTCTTTCATCTCCCTTCAAGTCAGACTTTACACTTTCTTTGCCATTTTCCTCTTTGAAGATTCGCCTCGTGTAGTCATCCACCTACAGCAAAATAAAACAAATTTATTTTAGATTTTCTCTCTCCTAAAGATAACTTTTCAAGATAAGCTTTGAAATATTTTTATAAATTTCATTTTCAAGCTTTTAATTTTCTTTCCGTCCAATTTCATTTGGCCGTAATTTTCTTTCGTCCAATTTTATTTGGCCATAAATTCTTTCGTCCAATTTTATTTGGCCATAAATTTCTTTCCATCCTAAGTCCATGGAAAAATTTATTTCATCTTCCTAAAACGTTTGGCCAAATTTTCTTAGACATATAAATGTTGGACTTAGAAGAATTTTCTTTCTTTTCAAGCATGGCGAATTTTCAAAGTGCCAAGCATATTTTTTTAAAATTTTCCAACATTCATACTTAGGTAAAAATTTTAATTTTCTTACTCCTCTAAGTATGGCAGACTTGCTAGTTGCTTAGGCCACTTAATTTCTTTCCATTCTCTCATGCCAACACCCCATGGAGTGGCGGATTTCACTAAGTGTTAAGCTATTTTCCTTGGAGCAGACTTCACACATCTCCATGCCACTTCTTAGGGCGGACTTTACCTCTCTTCAAGCCACTTTGGGGTAGACTTTCTTTACATCCATGCCATCTTTTTCCTTTCCCAAGGCGGACTTTGCATGTTATCATGCCACTTCACATTTTGGCTAGGGGCGGACTTGACTCCATGTCTTGCCATTCAGCCTTCTGACCAAGGGCGGACTTCAGCTCATAACATGCCATCTTCTCATCTTGTCCAAGGTGGACTTCACCAATTTTGATGCCACCCAAGGGTAGACTTTATCCCATCCTTTTCCATTTCATCTCTAGTTGGGCGGACTTTGTCTTGTGTCTAGCCATTCTTTCATTTTTCCCAAGGCAAACTTGGCAACTTTCCTTGCCATTGCTTTTTAAGTGGCTGGGCACACTTTCTTAGACTTTTCCAACATGGCGGACTAAGCTAGCAGACTTTCTTGTGGTCTTGCCACATGTCTTCAAGGCTAGTATGGGATTCTTAAAGCTTTTTCCAAAGACCTAAGAGATGGCAGACAATAAAAGACTTTTGCCAAGTGTTATAAGAGAGGCGGAATTTGGAGATAATATTCCAAGAGTTGGTCGGACTTCATAAAACATTTCCCAAATCACTTTCCAGCTGGCGGACTTCATAAAGTATTTTCCCAAATGACTTTTGAAAGATGGGCGGAGTTTCCTAAGTCTTCTCCAAAAAACTTTATTAAGGTGGTGGACTTCCCAAGGTCTTTTCCATTTCATTTTTTTATGAATATCAGACTTTCCTGAACTTTTCCAGATTTTAAAATTAATTTCATGATTTTTGACTAATTTTTTCCAGATTTTAATCAGTTTTCTGTGATTTTCTGATCTGGAAGTCTGATTTTTGATGATCCTTCACTGATTTTTTCAAAAAAATTTCAAACTTGATCAGTATTTCGTCAAAATTGATTTTTCGTGATTTTCTGTTCGTTTTTTGGGACTTCTGAGTGGATTTTTGAAATTCAGGCACTTTCTAAATATGAAACCCCAACAAAAATAGAAAATTTCCAAAAATAGCCCCTAAAAAATAGGAAGTCCGATATGGGCCAAAAAAAGTGAAAATGAAGTCCCTAAAAAAAAGGGGCCCAAAGGGTCAAAAAATGCAAAAAAGTAGGAGTTGTCGGAACTGGATGAGACGACAGTCATTCTTCATCCTTTGGGCCTTCTAAGTCCGTTCATAGTATTTAGGCACTGATTCTGACTCAACATCACAACTTGGCTCTAGATGACTCTAAGAAACTCTAACTCCCCATTGCAACAGGACTGGTGATAAGCAGTTGCGATGCCAAGGCAAAACCCAAAAAGCAAAAACAAGAAGGGTCCCCATTTGCAATGGGGTGATGTGTGAAAAGGTCACAATAGGTCCTTTCTTTCAGTGGGGTGTGTGTGAAAACTGCACAACAAATGGCGACTCTACTGGGGAAATGCTCCAGAGCATTTGATGATGAACAAGAATCATGAACCCAAAATCTTTGGATTTGATCTTCCCATCAGATAAATAAATCAAAATGCAAGATTAAAGAATCAAAACCACAGGTAGACTGAACCTTCTATAAACTGAAAATCCAAGTGTGTGCACATGAGTTCATTTCTCTCCTAGAGCTATTGCAGAAACCAAGTTTAATTAGGTTAGGCTACGTAAAGATTTTAACTCCAAAAGCAACCTGGATAGAGCCTCACTATCAGTCAGGTATCTATAGCCCCGACAAGGTTATCGCTGTGACTCTCTTGAACATAGCTCTATTTCCAGTCAGGCATCTATAGCCCCGATAGAGATATTCAGATACTTCTAATAAGTTGAATTCATTCTTTTGATTTTCAACATTTTCTCTTTTTCTTCTTTTGATATTTCTTTTCTTTTTCACTTTTCATTTCAACTTGTGAACAATGAAGTTCACACTCAGAGCTGAGAACTACAATGGCACTGAAGCAGAAATAAGATTTTTCACCTGACAAGACCTCACAAGGACCCTACCACAACTTCAAGATTCTTAAGATGTATGAGAGATATAAGATTTCAGAATACTTCAAATTCAAATCAAACCAGTGACCCATCTTCCATAAATCAAACATTTAGATTGCTTGATGATAACAAAGGCCTCAACCATCCATTCTCAAGACACAAGATTAAAGTCTATCAAGGAAATACTCAGAACAGTCCCAGATAATGATATATTTTCCATGCAGGTGCAACACATCCAGAAGAAAAACAAGGAAATCTCCAAAGCAAGAGAAGAGGGTATGTGCAAGATCATGATGAGCCAAAAAGTGGCATTATGATGGGTATGTGGCTCACAACTATTTTTTTACCCAAAATTGATGAAATGAAAAGGGTTTTTAAAGGAGATTCTTAGATTTCCACCAATATAAATTATGCTTTACTTTGAATTTAATAAGTAATTATTATTCATTTTCTATTCAAATTAAGCTAAAGTCCTGATTGATAGGTTGATTGAAAAGCATCTATAGCTTTCAAACAAGTATCATTTTTTGAATCCAAAACATGTGTCACATTATATTCACATACTATAGGATTAAAAATAGAAAAAATGAATTTCATGAAGTTTTGACCAAGTTAAGGTGGTTAGACATACAAGTTTTTATATTTTTAAAAATTTGTAATAAAAATTCAAATTAATTATTTACTTAGAAAAAATTACAAAAATAATGCATCACATCGGGCATGAGTCCTCTACTTATATCTAAAATATTATAAAAAATATTATCACTTTATTGTGGTTAGGGTGGTCGGACAGACACCTAATTCTTATTTTTTCCCTAAAATTGAAGTACCACTGCATTGAAATTTCAAATTTTCACCAAATAGATTTTTTTTTTTAAACAAACCTAGTAGTTTAGAAACTACATTCAATTTCTATAGATTCTATTCTTACATACTTTTGAAATAATATAGATAAGTTATTCAAATTTTTACATCAAGTCGGCTAACTCTGATTTTTCTAAATTTTTTTTCCACTTAAGGGCCTATTTTTTCCATGATGATCCTGCACATACCCAAGAGAAAAACAAACCAAACCAAAAGAAAACCTACACTAACCAAAGCAAAAAAAGAAAAACAAAAGGGAAACCTACTCTAAAGAAAGCAATAGCAGAAAAGAAAACTTAAAGAGAGCAGAGCAATCTACATTTATTCAAATCAAACTATATACAAATAAACACCAAAATGATTCATCACTAGACATGATAAACTGAGACCTACACCTACTTGACTCTTTAGTGTATGAACAAGCAATAAGGTGAAAGTAACAGTCCTTAAGAATGCAAATTTATCCTTATACTCAACAAAGTAAATCACCAATTTTCCGCATTCAAACTTAACCTTATTGATAGGAATAATCAGCAATTGAGGAAACTCGTTGAAACCATGATCAATCTGTATGCAAGTTGTCATTCCTAAACTTCCATAATCGAATTGATAAGCTTCATAATTTTTAGTAAAGAAAGAAACAACCTGATTTTGTACTGTTGTAGACTGGATGTGGTATTCATCATTCTTTAATTGTAAAGAACTGATATCTATGTCATCAGGAGGTCTCCACTGATGGTACAATAATCCCCTTGTGTTTGAAACATGCAATACATGCAATACAAAACTAGAGGCATCACTATGCAGTACAAAGTGAAATTTAGATTGAACAAGTCCAAAATTATCAACATGGAACTTTTCACCTATTGGAGTATTTCCATGAGGAATCAATGATGAGAATGAAAAAACATTGTCTTTTACAATAAATTTCTCAATAGGATGCTCATGAAGAAGCATCACAGGTTGGCCTTTAAGCACATTTTCACTTGCAGCTATGTGATCATTCCCATCAATTATGACTGTAATATTATTGTTTTCAGCATCATTCAAATTTTCCTGCATATCAATATGAGCCACATTAGTTATCTCATCATTGATGCATAAAGTCTGTAAATTTTCAGTGCTTGATTCATCAACAGGCAGAGAAAAAATAGAGTTTGATAAATGAGAGAACTCCCTAAATTCTTCCTTTGTTGGTATTGGTTCAGACTCTTGATCATAGTCATTAGGAATGGTGACCACTCCATTAAGTGCTTCCTCATGTTTCTCAAGAAATTCATCAACAACTTGTTGAAATTCTCCCATCGGAGACTTGTTTGATGTATTTTTCTGTGCATCCCTCGTATGTTGTGGCAAATGCATTTGTTCTTCCACCTCTTTTATGGTTGCCTGGCACTAGAAGCATGTGAATTCTGAATGCTCTTCCTCATGTATCTTGCACCAAGATAGTAACAAGTCCTCTAGGTTGATTCTATAACTCAAGATTGACCGATATTTTATAATCTTGGCAACAAACTCTTCATATCTAGTCTATATTGGATCCTTATTCTAAATGGGAGGAACTTGCATGGTAACTCCTTCTTACAACTCATCTTCCACTATACTTTTAGGAATATGAATAACCTCTATAAGAACATCCTCCTTGATCTCCATAGGTAACTCTTCACTTAAATATTCCTCTATTAACTCTAATGCCTCAAATTCGCATTCCTTACACTCAGTCCCTTCAAGAGCTACCTCAACATCAACTACAACATCATCTCTAGATTCAAAATTTGTTGACCTCTCTGCAGTTCATTCCTTGTCTAACTTTTCTTTCCACTCCAGGTATCTTCCAACTTTAATGATATTATTCACACATGAGCGGCAAGTGAATTCTGAATGGGCTGCATTATGAAATCTGTACCATTTTGACAAGAGAAAATCTATGAAATTCATTTCCTACCCAACTAAATTTGATCCTCAATGCACTTCTGAATGAATTCCTAGAAATTATCCAATAAACTGAGCTAATTATCTTTAGGATCATCATTATTTTCAACTGGTTCTACTAGAGCTTCAGTACCATTAGATTATGCGGTGAGATCAACATGCATTGTATGCAACATAAGGACTTCTTCTACCTCAGATTCCTCAAAAGGGGTTGCAAGCACATAATTACCCATACTTCCGATATTAGAATTTCATTGGAGGTATTCTGATATTCTGTGATCATGTATTTCATTCTAGGTTCTCTTTCAATTCTAATCTGGTTTGACACTCCCTCCCAGGGAAGCCACATGTGAGAGTGATCAATCGAGACATATCCATTCAAGGCCCTGGTGAAGTCTCTTCCCAGAATCAGTCCATAACTATTAGGTATATCAGCCACTGGTATATTAATAACCTGCTGAATTCAAGGGTCAGAAGCAACCTACATATGAATCATATTTAACTCTCCTACAACATTAACTTCAGTTCTATCCAATTATGTAACTTTCTTTTGGGAATCAGTAGGAGTAATACCCATAGCTCTATAGACACCAAAGGGAATTACATTGGTGGAAGCACCTGAATCCAACAAACAGTTATGCAAGTTCTTACCAAATATACGAACAAAGATGAGGAATGGAGGAGTTTCTATTTTCCCTTGAAACGGAGTTAGGGAAGTATCCACTTGAGCAACTTGAGTTTTGTCCTTCTCCTTTCCCTTATCTCTAGGAGGCATGTTGACTTGATTATGAGTCTGATTTTTCCTTCCTACCGATTGAGAACTAGATGCTTTATTGACACTTTCACTAACCGATTTATCTTGTGATATGGAATTTTCATTTTAAGCTCCTAGAACTGCATTCCTAATGGTTGGGAATCTCAATAACTAAAATGCAGAGAGACTTACCTTTACCTTTCTGAGTTCTACAACATACATGGCTAATTTTTCCTTACTCAAATCAGTAGGGGTCTCCTTTGGGTATTCCACCACCTTGTCCTTGTTTGCATCAACACCTTTCCCTTTTGGTGGGTCCATATGTCCTTGATCTTGAGATAAATATTGCCTAAACACATGAGGATGTGATAGATTATTGTTGGCATTAGGATCTGGAGGTGTAGTGAAGTTGTTCAGTGGAATAGAGGTGGTGAAGGGGTCTCCAGCCTATGGATGTCTATGTGGCAAGTCCCTCAGATCATACTTGTTTGTAGGCCATTTGAATGTCTATACCTCTTCAACATAAGCTTCTTCTTCATCCCTGGGGCCATTGTCATTCACTAGATTCTCATCAAACAACTGTGTAATCTCATCTCCATTGCATACTTGGCCTGCTTCTTCCTTCAGCTGGTTAGATTCTTCTTCAGGTACATTTTCCTTGCTTTGTGGAAAAGGAGCATGATTCAGTACCAACACTGATGAATCATAGGGAGTAGATGGCACAATTTCCTGACTACTTACATTATTCTCCACTTCATACTGAAAAATTGAAGCTGTCATCTAGAACTCTTGACAATCTAACTCAGAATGTTGACTCATTTTATGGAGTCTACACCATCCTGATAAAGCAACCTTAGCCAAATATAAACCATTTGGAGCCTTCTCTTGATTAACGGGCTGATTGACTAGCTGATTGGCTGGATGATCCAATGGGGTGTGGACTCCTCCATTGTCCACCACCTTGCCCTCTATCATAGTTCTGGCCTGAGAATTGTCCTTTATCATAATTTTTTCCTTTGTCATTGATATACACTCTGTCATTATTATATCCTCTATCATTATTATACCCTCTATCATTATTATACCCTCTGTTAGGATGTTGCCCTCTATCAAATGTTGTCCTTGTTGATTTTCTTGACTTTCTTTGCTATAATTAGACTACATATTTCTCTAAGCAGCTTGCAACTAACTGTTCTGGTTCCTCAAATAAGTTACCTCCATATTCAGCTTCTTCACTTGTTCAGATAATTCGTCCAGTCTCTCCTTATCAGGATTACTGTATGGAGGCTGATTCACATTATTTTGGGGATATCCTACTATAGTATTGGAATTCAGTGATTGGTTTAATACTTCAAAATTCTGCAGATACGTGGGAAAAATAGCTTGAGGCTGTGTATGAAGAGGTTTATTTACATTTTTCTGAGGGTAGTTGATTATGGGTGAAACTTGTCTCACAGGAGATCCTAGGTGAGGGACTAGAGGAAACTAAGGTACTAGATTCATGATAGGAGTGTGGTTAGCGAGAGCCTAGTTGAGAGCTAGGACTTTTCCAGGATGAGCAGCAGATCCTAATGATGGTAAAGGCCTAGACAAATGTTGCCTTAAAGAAGTGCTAACCCTTACAGCTTCTACGTATTCATCAAGTAGGGTATCAGGAGGGTTGTTTCTCCACTTCATGAAGGTAGCTATCAGACTGTCAAGTCCCTCATAATAGAGTTATAAAGAAGTGGCTTCATCAATAGCATAGGGAGCTTGCAGTCAGGTATAGGTACGATGAAACCGGTTGTTAAAGGACCCTACTGGCTCATGGAATTCTCTCTTAACATTAGTGAACTGAAGATAGAGCTCATTGGGACTAATGGGAATCCTAAACTTCTACAAGAATGAAGTCTCTAGCTCAGTCCAATTCTAGATAGACCCAGTAGGTAAATGATTGTACCAATAGAATGCATCCTCTCCCAAGGAATAAGGAAAGAGTCTACATGTTACATCCTCATGATTGATTCCTCTATCCTTAAGGCCAGTCTGAAAGATCATGATGTGTTCCTCAGTAGTTCTATTGGGATCATTCACATGGAACTTTGAACAAAAGTGTTCAGGGTTCTTGGGCATGACATTGTAATTAGCGAAGCTCAATGGAGATGGTTATTAGATAGGAAAGCCATTGATGGAGGTGGGGGTGGTAATGGCTGATTTAAGACTAGCTGAGGTTGTGGAATGGGAATGTTCTCAAACTCAGATGAAGATGAACTTGATGAAGGTGGGGATGATGGAGATGGTTGGGTGGATGATGATTCCCCCCTTCTGTTGGTCCTTCTTAACCTAGTAGGGACTGGTAATTCTTGAAATTCCTCCTCTCCTAGAGTAGATATGGTTCTTCTTATGAATCTTTTAGGAGAGATGGAAGACAAAAATTGATCCAGCTTGCTTATTCAAGCCCTCCTTCTAGTGCTAATCTATTAATGATGTTTTCTGCACAGCAACAACTCAGACATAATATGGAAATCCTATTTCTCTTGAAAGGTAAATCTCTATCAGCAAGCCTCAAGAGATAACCCCAAGGTCTCTAATGTTTGGTCTTGACAATGCATAAACAACTCAGTGATAAATGTAAAAATGTTGGTTATCACAATGGGACCTTACTACAAGCAAATATTGAATCTTTAATTTATCAGATCTAGCAATATGATGATACTTCAACCCTAAATCTAACCCAATGATAAAAGAAATGACAAAAGATAAGGGCTTCAAATAAATTTCTAAATTAAAACTACTCCTAAGATTAACAATGCAAATGACAAACACTCAAAATGGACCAATCCCTCAGAAATTGATTTCTACTTGACCCAGATGGATCTAAAATCTTATAGAAATAGTGCAATCTTCTAAGGTGTTAAGGATTTTCAGATCATGAATATTCATTCAAACAACCCTATTGCAATAGAAATGAATAAACCCTCACAATTGAACCAAGCACAATGAATATAAAAGTCCAGGCTAACTTTGCAAAGAAAATAACAATCAGTTGGTTACGAAAAGTATGGACTAGTGATTGTTGCAAACACTTCAAGCACTAAATCATAAACACTATCAATTTACCCAACATTAACCCTAATGCATTTATCAAATAACTTAAGCAATTCCAAAGATAGAATCACAAGAACCATGCAAGATAAATCAACACAAGATAATTCACCAAAGGAACAATGTCTCCAATTGTATTGAATCACCCAAAGTAGCAACAATTCCAGTATTTTGTTACAACACTTGCTTGAAAATAAACTAACTTTGAACTCTACTCTACTACTTAATTCACTCTAGCTCAAAACTATCTATCTTTTCTCTCTCTATCTAGCCCTTACAAATGAGGCAGAATGCCATATTAATAGAAACCCCCCAAGATAAGTCGGCCTAGCTAGGGTTTACAATAATAATTGGCCACAAAACAAGTCGGCCAAGAGAAATTCAAAATAAAATAAAATATGCATTAAATGCATGAACTTCATCCAGGTCAGCCTGGGATCTCCAATGTAGCTCAGACCAATGCATGAAAAATAATAAGGAAGCACAAATTCTGATGTAGCCTTGCATTAACTGCCTTCCCTTTTATCTTTATTTTGATACACCTTATCATGCACCATCAAAAGCACCTTGTCCAAGTTGGTTGTGGGTGGCAAAGGAAAAACCTTAAGTCAGCTTTCAATTGACTTAACATTTTCTCTTGATTTCTCCACCAATTTATCCCATTCAACTTTATTGATCTGATATTTATCTATAACTGCAATGTAGGTAGCAGCTTCATCCAATTGATGTTCAGTAATCAAACCCTCACTAGCTGGGGAATATACATCTTTCCACCATTTCCTCAACTATTATAAGCTCAAATGCTTTGGTGCAAACCTCCTTCTCTCTGTCATGACCTCAAAGAAAGAAATGCATCCATTATAGATAGCGGTCAAGGTGTATTCAATTTTCCTGCTTTGCTTGTATATCTTCTTTAGATCCTTCTGCCTTCTCTGAAAAGATTCAAACCATTCCCAAGGTTTTGCAGCTTGAGAGGAAGGGAGAATTCCATCATTTACCAGCTTATCCTCACTATATTCCATGATGGTTCTATTTTCTACAGCAAGAGATCTACATCTTTCTTATCTTGAGCCAGTACTTATTTTAACCAATCTATTGCCCTCATAGCATCTCCTCTAGTTGAAAGAATGTCCTTGGTAGCATTATTTCCTTTTAGTTTGCACTCCTTGTAGCCAATTTTCTATAGAAAGAGTAGAAGCCTTCATTCTTTCTAGCTCAATGATAGTTTCTTGGGGCATGAGACTTGCAGTAGAGGATGAGGAGCCAATGGACTGGAAATTCATTAGATCCTCTAAACATTTCTTGAGTCCTTCAATCTATTTCTTCATCTCATGTTTAGTCTTTATTTCTTTCCTCAACCTACCCAAGATTATTGCACTTGAACCCTCATATTCTTCAATATCTTGCTCCACAGAGGTGGGTCCTAGGTTGATGGTCTGCATGTTGTAATCACTCCTAGTAACCTCATCTCTATTATTTTCTATGGCAGGAGTAGCAATGTGGACCACTCTATTGTTTGCTTCATCCCTTTCAATCTTTGAAATGATTTTGGCCTTCTTATTTCCTTTACCTTTTCCTATCTTTTCCAGTAACTCATCCCAATTGGGTGGGGTATCCTCCACAACAACTTGCTTTCTCCTTATTTCTTTATTTAACCACTCTAGAACAGTGGACTCCAACTGTATTTCACTTTTCCCTACTTCCTCTTTCTAGTCCTTAGGCTAATCTTCATTCAAATCTTGCCTCTCAGGAGTTTCTTGGGCCTTATGTTCCTTTTCCTTAATATTCTCTTCTCTGTGCACAGGTGATGGAACCTTATTTGATACTTCTTCTCTTTGAGCAGATCTAACTTCTTCAATTCTAATAGGTGAATCTTCATATGCGACCAAGGGAGACTGCATCGCCCTTTCTATTTCTGCCTCTGCACTGTAAAGCTCCCCCTCATGAAATTATTCTCCCTCTATATCTTGGTGATCCTCAAATTCTTTTGATTCACTTGGTTCTTCATTTTTAGCTTTATGAGAAGAAGGGAAATCATCATGCTATTATTCATGAGAAGTAACTAGAGGAGGATCTTTCTTTGGCATACTATCCTTAGGAGAAGGAGTTCTTGATTTCCTTGTGTATACCTGTGTGTTTTCACCTGAACTGTCTATATCTAGCATACGTGGACCAACTTCTTCTCCATCCCTAGAGCTTACCTTTTGTGACAGTCTTACAATTCTTCTTCTTTTAGGCACAAAAGGACTAACCTCAAGATCTCGCTTTTCAGTTTCCTCTTTTCCAGGCTTCTTATCCTTTGAAGTATGCCCCCTTTTCTTGGAAATAGGCTTCCTCTATTTTTTTGTTTCGTAAGCTTTGTCCTCTTGAACATCTTTAATCTTGATTTTAAAAGGGGAGCTCACTTTTCCCTTACCCTTAGGATCTTGTTCAACTAACTCCTTAGAAGTAGAATGAGAGTCCAAATCTCCCATTAGATCATAGGTGTACTGTACACATTCATTTTCTAATTCCCATATCTTATGGTTCAACCATAACTTGGTGCACTTAATAACTGGATTCATCAACTGTCCTAGTTCTATTTTTTGTTCTTCTAGATAATCTATTTTTCCAATTGGTATATCCTTTACTACCTCATAAACATGGCCTTGAATCAAGTCCCCATCATCTTCAATCTACTCTGGAACTACCTTCACATTATATAATCGAACTGATTCAACTGGGAGTTGGGAAAATTTATTTTTCTAACCTCATTTTCATCGCTGCAATTGACCCAGTGCTCTTCCAAATCATCCTTGTGGCTATATTCCATACTGGCCTTCTTTTGCACGTCACCAGTTATGTCAAACCTAGACCTCTTAGAATGGAAGGATAAACCAAGAATACCCATCTCCTCCTCTAAAGCCTGGGCTGAATTAATGGAAGGGCATGCCTCCCCAATGCCTATCCTCAATGCGAAGTCTCCACCGAATCTAGTCTTATGTTTGTCCCTTTTGACAATAGCATCAAAGTCACATATTTTCCTAGTGACTTCCAGGAGTAAAATATGATCACTGGGATACCTTGGAGGCTTGTACGGATCCCTTTGACAACCATCAATTCTTTTGTAG
The DNA here is from genome assembly GCA_007258455.2 of Sequoia sempervirens. Classification (NCBI taxonomy): domain Eukaryota; kingdom Viridiplantae; phylum Streptophyta; class Pinopsida; order Cupressales; family Cupressaceae; genus Sequoia; species Sequoia sempervirens. The sequence continues at coordinate 134,860 of VDFB02259650.1, read as the reverse complement.
GAGTAGGTGGGAAACTATATGAACCATGCCCCATATTTCTTGATTAACTCTTTGGATTGATAAAAAATCCTCATATGTTCTGCACCCTGAAGTAATCTAGTGATGTGTATGGTGAATGCATCATTCACCCTCTTGTAACTTGAGCTCCCTAAGTGCAATTGAGGGTAAACCTCATAAATTACATCCTACCCAAAGATGCCCCTAGTACTCACTCTCTTGTATGGATGAAATCTTGCAAATGCATAGACTAAGTAGGAAGTCATGGTGAAGGTCTTGGTTTGTAGCACATTGCACATATGTTCATGAATCACAACACTTATAACACCTGCCCAATGATAGTTGATATTTTATTATTCCATCCTCACAATAACATGGCACATCCAACCCTCGAACATACCTGCACTCTTCAGACCAACCACCTGGCTAAGCAATGTGATGGCATCATAATACTCCTTCTTGAACTTTGTTCTAAATAGATGTTTGGGAAGTTTTGAATAGTGAGACTTAGGCTTTTCCATCTAGGAATTAATGAGCTGCCGTGATTTAATAGTCTCCTCCTCAGAGTAATTTTTAGTTTCCTCCATGTTGAATGCCACCACATGGGATCTATCTAGCATATCAAAGGTCTAGGCTATGGAGACAGGATTCAAATTTTCCACAATCCTCCCTTGGGGACCGACTATTCTCTGGGTATCTTTGTTATAATGTCTGGCACACTCATGAACCAATTCATAACATTGCACTATAGAAGGAAAGCCAGCTACATGTTCCAATCCTAATTCCAACATTCTTTTAGCCACCAAAGGAAGATCCTACCCTACCATTCTTCCTTTGAACTCTTCATAGTCCCATAGTCCAACGTTTGTGTTAGTCACCTCAAACGAGATAGAGGTAATCTTTCTCTCTGGGATCTTACTCCTGATGTCCATCTTGATTCTTTCTACTTCAAACATAGAAGACCCCCCCATATCACTCTTAGTTGTTCTAGCTACCACCTTGCCAGATTCAGCTTGCACTAAACAAAGGGAACCATAGTAAAGATAAAAAAGAAGAAGTTATAAACAACATATTCATCCTTAAAATGAGTCCCAAAATAAACAAGGTGCCATTAAATCTCATAAGAGAATGATCATATCAGAGTTTGGATTTCAGGTCCACCTGCAGAATCCAAGCCAGGGAGGAATTTCAGATAATTCTAAGCCAGATGGATTCCAACGAAATAAACATGAAGACCCCTATTAGTAACTTAATTCGATCATTATCAACCAAGAAACAACATATGAGATCTCAAAATAGCTCAAATCAATCATAAAATGCATAGTCATTCATTAACAAGTCTTGCTATTTCATAATCCTTCATTTTCCAACAAATTCTAGGAAAATCTACATGAGATGGATTTCTCGCGAATGAAGCGATAGTCTATAAATTTCAGAAAAAAAGGAACAAAGGATTTTTGGGAAAATCTAGATGAGATGGAAATATGCGGGGAAGGTGAAACTCTGAAGAACTTCCAATTTTTGAGAAAATTAGAAGAAAACGGGAAGTTGGGGAATTCCAGTCGGAGGGGAATTCCGCGAAGATCTTGAAACACCGAGTACCATCAGTTTCTCACAACCTCATTCACTCAAATTGATCAAATGATCAAAAATTTGAGGACCCCAGGTATGGGAACTATTCAACTTGAACCTCCTACAAATCTTCCTTGAATTCTAGGCTCACTTGAAAGCAAATTGAGATGAAATGGTGATTCCCTAGGCACAAAACCCTAAATCTTGGCCATTAACACATAGAGCAAGCTTGGACTTAGATAACTCAATTGTTGGGTTCTCACAAAGGTTACTTACAACTCACAAGCAAGATACCTTACAATGAAAATGAATGAATGAGCTCATAACTTACTTGGGAGACCATAAATAAAGCAATATCAAGCAACCCTAGCATCAGGCACTCAAAGACATAGAAATTTGAACTCTGAACATATCTAGAACACCAATGACCATTCACATTCATCAATTAAAAGAGGGGAAACATGTACATACCATTTGATGAAATGGAAATCGATTATGGCAACAACAAATAGTAATCTGAATGCCTGAGCAAGCTTCAACCACAATGATGCCTAAGAAACAATCACCAAATCCACAATTCAGAAGTTAATCACACCAAATTCAGCCAAGCATTGCCAGATTGAACACTCCTACTCAAAAAAATGCAAATCACAAAGCATAATGGCAAGAAAATCCCCCAAAATTGATTAAATACATCACTCATAATTCGTACAGGTGACCATAAATGCTTTCAACAAGACAAGCTGAAGAAGTTTAGAAACCCGATGGCAGAGTAGATTTCAGAAAAATCCAGTCCAAGTGGAATTCTGTGTAGTCCTATATTTCCTAAACTATAGTTGTAATTCACTTTTCTAGAATTTGAATGAAATCTGGGAAAATCCAAATGGAACGAAAAAATCCTGAACTGGCGTAAAAACCCAAACTTCGTTTAGAACTTAATATTTTCAAATTTCAACTTAGGGGAATCACTTAGGCAAGCAAGAAAAATATTATAAGCTCATGCCAAGGAAATTTAAATCCTCAAAATTGAAGGGCCAAAACACCAAGAGCGAAAGCAAAAGAGGGTTCCTGCTTTCAACGGGGCCTATGTGCAAAAACTACACATGTCCCTATCTAGTTGGTTCTTCACAAACAGGATCCTCTAGTATTGAGAGATCTAATTAGTATAAAATATCCTACATCATGTCAGTCATCATAGTTTAGTTTCCATCTTAGGTCTCAACAGGATGCATCCTTCCTAATAGACCGCATCAATCCCATCCATCCCCTTTCATCCTATGGCAAAGGACGTTTGAAATTGATTGTGATCTTTTGATGCTTTTGGATTTTGTTTATTATTTGAGCTCCCTATTACAACTATTCAAGGTCACCATGATCTATCATATTATGGTGTGTTTTGATTGGTTAACATAGGGGCATATCTTGATCTTTTCTTATTGTTGTCTACTGGGTTGTCCCCCGTAGTACCCACCAGGATCTCCAAGATCTTGTATTACGTTGGGGAATCCCTTTGTGCTTATGGTTATCCCAATGCCTATCCTGACCAAATTCCTTGTCTCTTTGGGGTGTTAGGATAGCCTTCTTGTTTGCTATGTTTATTTTGTGCATTAGGTGCTAAATTTCCTTAGTTTCATATACCCTAGCACCTAGTGTCTTATGCTATAGCAAAAATTAGTGCTCCAAAGATGGAAAATTAAATTAGGATTACATATCATAATCAATTTCATTGCATTTCATTCATTCCTATCCATTAACCTATGATTTTGGTTGTGCAAATATTCACCTTCTCTCTCTTGTTCTTCTCTGGATATCAATGGTTTTTGATAGGTGCAGTTTCACACCATCTACCAACATTCCCATGCAAGTCCTTATCAACACTTATGTTCATTACATGTTGCATTATAAGTTCATAGCATTTTATCCCATGTGTGTTATCATCTCATATTAAGTTTTTTAGATTAATCATGTTTGGTTATTGTAAGAATCTTAGATTCATTTTATATCCATACATTTCCATATTAGTTTATATCATTAACATATTTCATGCATCACCACTTGCATCACAAATTGTTAGGTCAACATCCATCATAGATAAAATCATAAAACATGAATCACATCTAGCATCATACATGTTAGTTGCATCCATATAAGCATCAACATATAACATCATAAACATGTACATGTATTCCATCATCATGATCACCCATCATAAAATCATAAACATACATAAATGGAATCATCCATCATATACATAACATGGTGTCAATAAGGGCTATCACATATCACATAAATATCAAAATAAAATTTGCAACACATATTCCATAATAATGTCCATCAATATCATCAAAATACATACCCATCATATACATCATAATCACAAAATAAAGTACAAGTACAAGGATTTGAATCAAATGTAACCACTACTACTTTGTATTGTCCACCAACCATGCACCTGTCAAAATCTGGTATCCTGTCATCTACCAAAAGAGTTTCCCACATCTAACCTCTGTGGAGAGTTAGGCATCGACCCTCTATGAGGGAGGGTCACCTAAGAGTCACTATATCCTCAGGTCCATGTCCCTAGTGACTAGGATGGTGCAGGTATCTGAGGAGCCTATTGAACATAATGAAATGTGTGTTGTGCTGGATCTGGAACCACATGCTAATAAGTGACCATCTAGAAGGATGCCTCTCTCACATGCTCGTCTTTCTCTATAGCCTGATACTAGGCTACATTCTTCTCATGTCTATATCTATCTTGATCTTCGTAGATGACTCTCCTCTCTTGTGCCCACACCTCCTGAGCCATCCTCAATTGATAGATCTCTTCTTGTAGTCAATCTCTCACTGTATTGATATCCTCCTCTACAACCATTTCTTGTGCCTCTACGAGATCCCTCTCTTTCTGTAGTCTTTGTACCTCTGCCCCTGTCCCACCACTACCACTTAGCAGTGTCACTATCTGTGCCCGTGTAGCATCCCTCTCCCCCTACATCACCTATACCTATGTCTGTGCTCTATCTCTATCAACCTAGAGGATCTACACCTTTGCATGTACCGTCTCTCTCTCTCTACAAAATCTCTAACCGAGCCTCTGCTGCCTATGCCATCGACCTTGCATCCCCAAGTGTTGTCTTTGCCACAAAAACCTTGTCCTGGAGCTGAGTCCCACTAACTCATTTGACTACAAAATTCGACAAAAATGTCCAATGAAATATGTATAATTTGATGTATCGTCGGGTGCTTGTAAAACTTGATGTGTAATTTTCAATTTTTTAAAAGTTTATCCCCAACATTCGTCAAAATTTTGATTATCCTGGGTTTCGTTGAAATGTCGACTATCAGTTTTGTCAAAATTTTGACAAACATGAAAAATAAGAAAAAAATGAAATTGTGGCTGACATAAAGAAAAGTGAGTTCGCCGATTTATTGTGACAATGTTTTGCTCAACTTGAGATAGTTTGTGGAGAACTAAAAATGATTTTCTCAGGAAAAATCAGAAAAAATTCAAGAAGATATCACTAGGTTGAGGGTAGTCATTTTCTTTTTGCAGAATTCAGTTGTGAAGTTAGATTTGTAGTTCCAGGTTTGAAAATCATATTTTAAAGAAACATCTCATCAAATTTCATTTTTAGAGGTTTAGGGTTTTGAGAATTTCATGTCCAGATTTTGTTGTGTGGAATTACCATAAGATCACAACCAAGAAATAGATTCTTGTGACTATAATTATGTGATCCATAACTCTATTGGTCATGTGGCACAGTTGTGCTATAAAAAATACAGGATGCATTCATGTGTGACCCAAGTTTAATGTGGCTATGTTGTGATAGAAATGGAGGCACTCATATAATGTAGTTAATTCAGGTTGTATAATGTAGGTTCAATCATCATTGGGTGCATTCAGGTTGTCTCAAGTTTAACAGGTTAGGATGTAGTTATAGCATGATCAAAGAGTGATTACCTCTTGCTACAATAAAGAGCCTATAACTCTGGTTGATATGCAGAGTGGTTTTGTTATATCAATTATGTAGTGCATTCAAGCAAAACCCATGTTTAATGGGCTATTCTAGAGAGTGATCAATATTTTCTAAACCTTATGAATGTTACTTAAAAGTGTATAGCTTAAACTACAAACCAAGTTTGTTACATACTTGAATGCAATCTTGGGTTACCGCAAACTATAATAATGTGATCCACTAATAACCATTATGGAAAGTATTAAAGCAAGACCCATGATATATATGATACATTTCCTTGATCAGGTTTACATACCTTAATGATCAAATGCAAGCTTCCCACACACTCTAGGATACAATCCAATATCATACCACAACTTTGTCAAAACAACTAATTTTCTGACCCAAGATTTAAGGTTGTTTTTTAATACCAACAAAAGCATTGGTAAGAGCATGATTAGGGTACAAACCCTAGGCCTCTGTAGAAACATAAACAATAACTCTAGTAGATTAGTGAGGTTGCAATACCATAAAGATTGAGACATTGTAGCTAATAACAAAATCTTGCAATCTAAAGATTGTAGCCAATAACAAGCACATTATGTAGCTTAGTGACATTTGTAAATGCAATCTACGGTAAGAAGAATGACAGTCACTTGAGATGTGACAATCAAAAAGAGGCTAAGAAGTGACAAGATAATAAAGCTCAAACCTTGCATAGTAAAGTGGAGATTTTAACAGTGAGTTTCCCTACCCCCTTGCCAACCCTAAGGGTTTTTCAAATTCTTTTAGTAGTGTTAGACAAGGAAAATTCAATCAGGGAATGACTGTCCAAATGAAGTAGTAGTGGTAATCATAGGTTCAATTTTTGTTCTTAGCCATTAATGTATAATGGAGGTATTGGATTGCATGTTTGAGCAGTGTTTTGAGACTCATCAAATATGGGAGAATAGTGAATAATACCTTGTGTACTGTGAAGTAGTGTCAATAAGGTTGAAGGATCTTAAGATCTACAATACCATAAAACAATGAGTCCCCTGTAGTAAGTAGGCAGTCTATAGGGCATAGTTTGATTTTATCGAAGGATGCTCATGAAAGGAATCTTCAAGTGATAGTGAGTGAGTTGTTTGAGATTACAGCTGAGGGTGCAATACCCAGTCTTAAAGGAAGTTAGCAAAGAAGTAAATGTGCAAGAAAATAAAATTGTACACAAAAAACAATTCAAAATGTTATCTTGCATAATGCCTTGAGTTTGAAGACAAAAATATCATTGTATCTTGATGAAAGTGGTGACCTTAATGGTCAATCACTAACAAACATGATCTTAAAACATGCTATTGTGCTTATGGAGGCAACATTTTAAGCAAGGCAGCGAATGGTGGTTTGGAACAATGGTAGGTATGAAGGACTTGCTTTATATGCATACTATGCAGTCTAGCTTAAGACACCATTCTGAGAAGAGATTGAAGGTGGATTATGGAACTCAAGGGTTACCATGAAAAGGATTAAAGAAAAGACTGAGATCTATTTAAAAGCCATGGCCATGAAAATATTGAAGATGTAACATACAAAACCCTAGTAGCTGGAGTAATGATTACAGTGCCAAAGAGGATAGTGTGTTGGCGTAGATTTATGAGATCTCCACATTATCTAATTACAGAGAAATACATCATTTATTTATTTTTTTAATTAAAATAAATCATTCTAAACCTTATATAGGATACATTGATACTTCAAAAGCTTCTGAAGGAATTTGAGATAATGCAAATATATGTCAAGTAAATACCTAGATTACAAATAGTAGCAGGAACAATGTAAGATTTGTTGAGCAGAGCAGGAATGAGATAAGCAGCAATGAATCCTATGCCTCCTTTCATGCACATCTCCTCACCATTCTCTGTCATTCTTTATGGAAACACTTCTCCATTTTGGTGGTCTATGCTTGAAAATAATGTTTTGACAAAGGTTTTAGAGTATGTTTATTAAAATGAAAACTCCACTCTGGTGGGCTATGCCTAAAAATAAGATTTTGTGTTTATTAAAATGAAAACTCCATTCTGGTGGGCTATGCCTAAAAATAAGATTTTGACAAAAGTTTTAGGGTATGTTTATTAAAGTTTTAGAGTAATTTGGCGGGCTATATTATTGATTCCTTAAATGATTTATTCAAATGGATTGTGACTAAATAAATGACTAACTATTTAGTCATTTTTATTTGTGTGACTAAATAATTTTTAATCGATGACCAAACTAGTAATTTATTTACTCATTTATAGCCGAGTTGCAAATAATAAAAAAAATTTAGTCATTTTTAGTTATTGTGACTAAAAGTTTTAGTCACCTAGTCATTTAATTTCCAAATTCTACTAGTGTGTGCTTCCTTGTGCGATTAGGGCTCTCTCAATGTTGAGGGCCCTAGGAATAAGCTTGTCATAAGAAGTGACACATTGCATCTTTAACTAAAAAGATAAATCCATATTGACATTAGAAATGATGATTCTGACTTGTTGCTCCTTAGGAATGGGTCACTTTCTCTTACTAGCTTGCTACCTCCATCGTTGTAGGAAGTTTGTGATCAAGCTCAATATTATGATTTTAGGAGTCTTAATGGTTGGAAATCATAGTAAAATCAAAATTTCATAAGTTTTGGAATTAGCATTTTAAAGTGCTTTTTGGGGTCATTAACTTCAGACTATGTTCTCTTTTGCAGGGGTGGTTGCATGCCAAATGTTTTTGGTGTAAAATATCAAAATGATCATATTTTGTTACCTATCTATGAATAAAAATTATTGGAGTGTGAGTTTGATATTTTTTGAAGATCTAAATAGTCAAGCTTGGTAAAGAAAAATCATGTTAGATAATATTAGTCTAGAACAAAATGAAGAGACACTTGATAGATTGTGGGCTAGATTGAAAAGAAAGGGTGATGGGAAATGTTATTGTCCTTGCAATAATTTCAAGGGTTTAAAGATGAGACAACTTTTAATCACAAAAGCTGAGAAACATTGTAGGCAGCGTGGTCACATTGAAGGGGGGCATGATTATCGTCCATTGGTAAGTTGTTCATTATATGTATTTATATTGATTGAATTTGTAAATATTTATATCGGTTTAAAATTATATATATATATAATCACTTGATCATGATAATGGTTTATTTGTGTCTATCATTATTATAAAAATGGGGTGCCCTAGGGTAGATGATATGGATTATCACGGCCTAAAGAATGTGGTTTTGTAAGCAGACGAACATGGAGCTGTGAATATCAAAGTTGAAGTTAATGATCCTATGGAAGAAGATGATCATGAGCCAGAAAACACTATTGAAGATGATGGTAAAAATGCATTGATCCATGACACATTTAGTGGTAGAACTGATCATGATGATTAAGATGAATTTGATGATATTCATTATTTTCCTGTACTTGAGAAGGCATACGAGCCCCTTTATGAAGGCTCCCAAAAAACTCTTCTCTCTGCTATATTGTTGTTGTTGAACTTGAAGGTTATGAATGGTTTATCAAACATAGCAATCTCATGGATGTTAAGGTATGTCATATATGTCATTTTTTTCATCTATTTTAATTGTTATTAGTTCATCACTAGTAAATAAAGGATGAAATATGTACCATTAATATTCTTTATATTAACAAATTATTTTTTGTTGTAGATTGATTGGTGAATTTTTGTTACCACCATCAAATATTTTACCTCACTCATACCGAGATTTATCTACCATTATGAAAGATATCATAATGGAGTATCAAGTAATAGATGCATGTCTGAATGTTCATATTATATATCATAGACAACAAGAATTTGCAACAGAATGCCCAAAATGTCATATCAGTAGATATCAAACAGATCAACTAACAAAAAAGGTGCCTCTAAAGGTTCTTTGTTATATTCTCATTATTCCACGTATGCAATGATTATTTAGGTGTAAAAGCTTAGTGCAATTTATGGATTACCATGCACATAATAGAAGTGGAGATGACATTCTTTGAATGCCTATGGATCGTTCTGCATTTAGGGACATGGAGAAAAAATGGCCACACTTTAAAGAAGAACCTTGTAATCTCAGGCTTTCATTAGGAGTGGACGGTGTCAATCCATTTGGAGAGTTGAGATCTATTTACTCGGTGTGGCCTATTTTTGTTATCAACAATAACATTCCTCCATGGATGTCAATAAAGAGGGAGCACATAATGTTGTCAATGTTTGTTCAAGGTATTTGTTTGCATCAATTTTCTTTAACGTAGTAGCATCTCATTTATCTTATTTGTTGCTTAATGACTTATATTTCTTTTATTCAATAGTCATGTACATTAATTTATATATATTGCAATAAAATGGTTATAATAATTATGTAATGTTTATGTTCATTATTCAACTAGGTAAGTACCAAGTTAAAGATATGAGTGTATATATTGAGCCTCTTATCGATGAGTTACTAAAGTTATGGAATGGCGTCACTATGTATGATGTCTCTAGACTAATAGGACAAAGACAATTTCAATTCCATGCAATGCTTGTATGGACAATTCATGATGCCCTAGGGCTAACACATTTTTGTGGTATGTTATAACATTCGAATGCACTTTAACAATATTTAATTTGAAGAATTAGATATCATGCATGTTTTTAAAATAATCTATTCATTATATATAACTATAAAAATTGACATATTTAATCCAATTATATATGATCTTGCAGGTCTTCAAACAAAGAGAAAATTTGCATGTCCAATTTGTGGTCCAAAGATAAAATCTCATCATTCAAAAAGTTTAGGAAATAAGGTGTTTGATGAGTATAGGCACTTCCTCCATAGAAATCATAAGTATCGAACTATTGAAAAACATCTTTTCAATGGGAAAGAGGAGACTACATCAAAAGCACGAAGAATGACACCTCGCCTATGGAAGTTGGAATATAATAGAATTAATCATCAAGGTTATACATCAGATCAAATTGTTTATCTATCATATATGATATGTTTTGAATTTATATTTTTATATTGTGTTGTGTTCACTCATGTTGTAATTGACAATTATTGTCGTTAATTTTTTTAACTTATATGCTTCATGAAGGTCGTCAAGGCATTAATGGTTGGCTTCCACAGGGACTGAAAATTTATCCTAGACAATTTAGTAGGTTGCCCTACTATGAGCAGCTACAAATTGTGCATTTGTTTGATAAAATGCATATCAAAAAGAATATAACATTAACATTATGGAAAATATTGGATGGAAGGCATGACAAAGAAAAAATTATCAAAATTTGTAGTGACATTTAGGAAGCCAATCATTCAATGAAAAATTTCATTCAATTAAATAGTGATGGAGACCAAATTAATATAAGTTTCCTTCCTTGGTTATTAACATAGTAGCAAAGCAATGCTATAAAACAAATCATATGAAAAATTTGATTTCCCACAGAATTTGCTACGAACATAAACAATATAATAACAAAGAAAGATGAATTTAGGTCAGGGATGAAAACACATGATTGACATACCTATTAAGGTAATTATTCTGGTATATTATATACACTTGTATAATGCATGTACTTTTCAGTGTATTGTGTTTACTACTTTTGGAAAAATAATGAAAATATCATTTTATAACTGTTGCAGTACGTTCTACCTCTATCTCTCCCAGACAACTTTGACAACAATGTCAAGAAAATTATATATGATCTTGGAAAATACATGAGGTAAGTAGTGATATTTGTTCAATTCATTGTATACATCTTATAATTTCCATTTGTTTTTACTTGTTATGTAATATACTATATATTTTGGTTAAATCTCGTTAATATATTTGCACCTTGAATCACTTGTAGATGGCTATCATATAAAGAAATCCATAAAGAAGATATAAATTATTGGAAGAGAAAAATTCCTTGTTTAATGTGTGAAATAAAAAAGTGTCTACCTTCGACATTTTTCAATGGACAAGAACACTACCTCATTTACCAAGTTGAGGAGATTGAATTGTGTGGACCTGTACACACAAGGTCAATGTGGATGGTTGAGAGGCACTTGAAATTTTTGAAGTCTTTGGTTAGACAAAGAGCACATCCTGAGGGTTCTATGGTGGAGGGATATATGGTATACCAGACCATGGTGTACATTAGTGAATATCTTCCTAAGTTTGTAGTAAAGATTCATGTAGATCGCATTTGGGATCCCAACTCCATTAACAAATTTGAAGGGGAGTACCTGATGGAGAAAGGTAGATTGAGGAAAGTGAAAGGTAATTATAAGATGGTCATGGAGATTAATTGGAATGGATTTTACATTTGGTTTTTATGTATATTGTTCTTATTTAATTTTTAATCTTCAATATACATCAATTATAAATAAAGGTCGTATACTATGGTATTTAAATAATTATACGACATTTGTGAATTTCAATTTTTTTTTATATAGTTGGTCGAGAGTGGGATGCACTACATTTGTATGTTGTAAACAATCTTGATTGGCTGATAGTATGGATTGAACTATGTCAACAATCTGGTCACACATTAACATGGGAAGGTGTGGCTTCATTGGTTAAAGAAGCTCATCGTAATGGAGATTCCAATGTTACACAAAGGGAAATTGATTTAGCATATGGTTTAATAAATAAAAAGGTATGTATAAATATATTAATCACCCATATTATTTAATTATTTTCAATTATATTGATGTATATATATGTTGAGATTGTTTTCTTTGCATACATTTGGCCAAGAATAAATATGTTTATCAACTGATGATATTGCAATAATTTTTACATGTTTAACATATTGCAGGTGAAACACCACAAGGCTATGTGGTGTAATGGTCATAAATTTTGAATCAAAATGTTGGATGACATGAAGAAAACTTGTGATTTTGGTATAACTATAGTCTTTCAGGTGACTAATGTTTCATCTAGAAGCAACATACATCCAGAAGTCTCAGAAAATCGATACTATGGGATTTTGGATGATATACTTGAGTGTGACTTTAAGTCCTCTAGATTCATTTTTTTCATCATCCTATGGTGCAGGCTACGATTGAATGAAAATGATCTTGAGAGAATTGTTATTGAACATGATAATAGATTTACCATGGTTAATACAAGGTTGATCGAGCGAGCTGGAAATGAGCCCTATGTTCTTCCAAGCCAATGTGAGTAGGTATTTTACTTAGAGTTTATAGGTAAACCAGGTTGGTCATTTTTTGTTAGACATGATCCAAGAGGAAGGCTGGTAAAGTATAATGTGGTGGAAGAAGAAGATACCAAAGAACTATAAGATGATCAAGATCAATAGTTAGTTGATGATATTCTTGACAAAGATGTTGAAGAGGAGGAACTAGATCATGATGATGTAGGAGTTAATGTTCATGAAGATGATATCCGTGTGGATGATGACATTATCAAAATTGATATCATTGATGATGATGATGATATGGACAATCCTTACAATGTCGAATCTGGATCGGATGATATAGACAAAGAGTTGGATGAAGAAGAAGATCAATGACATTGAAGTGTATGAGTTATGCAATTATATTATCTATTTGATATTAATTTCTTGATATAATTATATTTGAATTATGTGGTTACATAATTAATTCATGATTTTTTTAATTTTTATGCCATTAAATAATTAATTTAATGATGTACTTTTTAATGTTTGAAAGGTCAAAAAATTAAAACATTTCAATAGCGATGTTAACAACCTTGAGATTAGTATGTTTTATGTTTCATGTGATCATAAAAGATTAAAAAGTTAGTTGTAGAGGTGGTTGTTGAGTGGTTGATGTGTAAAGGACTTTAAAAGGAATAAAGTGATCATTGTAATGGTTGTTGATGGCTGAGGATTTAAAATACAAGCTCTTGACATTTGAAAATCTGTGTTTTTCTTCAAAAATTTTGTATTTTTCTTGTTATGCAGTAGTGTACGGTCACATGAAAATCAATTCCAGGTCATGAATACATGTGTTAGCTTTGATTTGAATTAGATTTGAGGGCTTAAGGCATTGATTTTAGTTAGAAAGCTTCATTTCTTTGCATATAGCCTGGTTACCCTATTTTTGAGGGTTTTGTAGTCGAAACATGATATAAAGGGGCTCTTACACTTTTGGTGATTACTGTAGCTTTTGTAAGAGGTCCCATGGATACTATTGTAATTGTAGGATGCATGAATAGGGCGTAGGATGAGAAATAAAGAAGGTATAGTTGTTGTCCTCAAGAGTTTTGTGAAGAAAAGCATGTGAAATGAGAGGTACTTTCTGGCTCGATGCTTATTTGCTCCTTCATTTTATATAAGAAGGATTTCAAGGCTAGAAGTTTGGGTTAGAAAGTTAGATATTTTTTGGTCGATTCTAGGTAGAGTTGCAGAGAAAATTGTAAAGTTTGATGTTTTAAGGAAAATGCAATTTAGGTTTTGAGTCATTTTGTAGTAGGTTTTGAATTCATGGGGATTTGATGTTTTATGATAGTACTGGCATTTGAATTGAAATGATTAATTCAAACTCATGTCTCTCCATTGTACATTCATATTTGAATTTTGAATAAGATAATCAAGGGTTGTCTCATTTATCTCACTCTTGTGGTGTGTATGATTTCTATTGTGGCTTTAATTCAAGGAATTAATTAAAATGCTTGAATGGGATTGTAGGTGGATATGTTATGTATAAGGATTTGATAAGTAGTATTGGGTTAGAATACATGATGAAATTGTAAAGCA